>BQNB010029813.1:0-55425 GCA_026074375.1 Tanacetum coccineum
GAAGACACGAATTTAGTTCTTAATTGGGAGAAGTGTCACTTTATGTGTAAAGAAGGAATTGTGTTAGGGCATAAAATTTTGAAATCAGGAATTGAGGTCGATCGTGCTAAATTCGATGTTATCGCTAAGCTACCTCACCCGACTACCGTAAAAGGTGTTAGGAGTTTCCTAGGTCATGCAGGTTTTTACCGACGTTTTATCCAAGACTTTTCCAAAATTGCTAGACCAATTACTCACCTTCTTGAGAAGGAAACACCATTTGTGTTTTCTAAGGATTGTATTGATGCTTTCGAGACTCTTAAAAAGAAGCTTACCAAAGCTTCGATCTTAGTTGTCCCAGATTGGAACCTACCTTTCGAACTTATGTGTGATGCAAGTGATTTCGCGATTGGTGCGGTTTTAGGACAACGAAAGATGAAGCACTTTCAGCCTATACATTATGCTAGTAAGACAATGACCGAAGCTCAAATTCATTACACTACGATGGAGAAAGAAATGCTTGTCGTAGTGTATGCTTTTGAAAAGTTTCGACCATATCTTGTCTTATCTAAAAGTATAGTGTATACGGATAACTCGGCTTTAAAATACCTTATGAATAAACATGACGTCAAGTCGAGGTTGCTCCGGTGGGTTCTTCTCCTACAAGAATTTGATATCACCATCCGTGATAAAAAAAAAGGAAGTGAGAACCTCGCGGCGGATCATTTATCTAGACTTGAGAATCCTCATAAGGATGTGTTAGAAAATAAAGACATAAATAAAAATTTTCCTTTAGAGACTCTTGGTAAAATTTCAAATTAAAGTACCCCATGGTTTTCGGACTAAGCAAATTTCCATGCGGGGAATTTTATCATCAAAGGAATGACGACTCAACAAAAGAAGAAGTTTTTCAAGGACGTTAAACATTATTTCTGGGACGATCCTTATCTTTTTCGTATTTGTGCGGATCAAATCATTCGAAGATGTGTGCATGGGCAAGAAGCTAGTGATATCCTCAAAGCTTGTCATGAAGGACCCACCGGGGGCCATCATAGTGTCAATTTCACCTCTCAAAAAGTATTTGATGCCGGTTTCTTTTGGCCTACCATACATCGAGATGCTCATACTATGATCAAATCTTGTGATACGTGTCAAAGACAAGGCAAAATTTCACAACGAGATGAGATGCCTCAAAACGCTATTTAAGTTTGTGAAATCTTTGATGTATGGTGCATCAATTTTATGGGACCATTTCCGTCTTCACGTGGGAATAAATACATCCTCGTTGCCGTTGATTATCTTTCAAAGTGGGTGGAAGCAAAGGCGCTCACCACAAATGATGCTCGAGTTGTAGTTAAGTTTTTGAAGTCTCTTTTTGCCCGATTCGGAACACCTAGGGCTATTATAAGCGATCGTAGGACCCATTTTTGTAATGATCAATTTGCTAAAGTAATGTATAAGTATGGGGTCACTCATCGTCTTGCTACCGCTTATCACCCTCAAATGAGCGGTCAAGTGGAGGTGTCCAATCGCTGTTTGAAACGTATTCTA
Organism: Tanacetum coccineum; assembly: GCA_026074375.1. Taxonomy (NCBI): domain Eukaryota; kingdom Viridiplantae; phylum Streptophyta; class Magnoliopsida; order Asterales; family Asteraceae; genus Tanacetum; species Tanacetum coccineum. The sequence goes on from BQNB010029813.1 coordinate 1,531, forward strand.
GAAAGAACGGTTCGAGAAAACCGTGCCTTATGGTCCGATAAACTAGATGACGCTTTATGAGCATTTCGTACCGCTTTTAAGACACCAATTGGTTGTACGCCTTACAAACTAGTGTACGGAAAGTCTTGCCATTTACCTATCGAGTTAGAGCATAAAGCATATTAGGCTTTGAAACATGCTAATTTCAATCTTAAAACCGCGGGTGATCACCAGAAGCTTCAACTTAATAAACTTAATGAGCTTCGTGATCAAGCTTACGAGAATTCTTTGATATATAAAGAGAGGACGAAGAAGCTTCACGACTCTAAGATCAAAAACAGTATTTTCAATGTTGGTGATCGAGTTTTACTCTTTAACTCTCGTCTTAAGATATTCTTGAGAAAGCTTAAAACTCGTTGGTCAGGACCTTTCACCATCACCAAAGTTTTTCCATGCGGAACCATCGAGTTATCTCAACCTGATGGTCCAAACTTTAAGGTGAATGGTCATCGTGTGAAGGATTACTTCGGAGAGAACTTACCACCCAAGGTAGTCCAGGATCTCCACACTTTCTCCAAGGACGAATGAATTCGGGGATCGAGTCAAGCTATGTGACTCGGTTACCAAAAACAAAGCGCTTCGTGGGAGGCACCCCATGTTTATCCATTTTTTTATTTCTTATTTCTATTGTGATGTGAGGAGGCGTGTACTCTTCCGATTCTTGTTGTTTGTGCTTGTGATTTTTTTTGTAGGATTGACCTAAAATTTTCTGAAGACTCTCGTGTTTGGTGTTTTGTCCCGGACCACTCGAGCTTCCTATCCTTTGCTTGCCATTAGTTTAGGGAAATTCGATATCCTAAGATTATTATCGTCTAACATTTATCTTGCTTGAGATTTTTGTGATACTTTCTTCATGCTTGGGTTATGCATTCGACTTTTTGAGTTCTAGTATGGGGTTTATAAGTCTTAGGCTAGGAAACATTGAGGACAATGTTTAATTTTAGTATGGGGTAGTATATCTTCGATAATCTTACCTACCTTTTCTCGTTGTACTCACGTACCCCGTTTTCCTACAAAAATTTTAAATTTTTAAGTCTTAATATCTAGTTTAATGTTCAATATATATATATATATATATATATATATATATATATATATATGAAGTTGTGGAAAAATAAAAAAAATAGTTAACACGAATGTAGATTTTCCGTTGGTGAGAATGAAAAGTAAATTTTGACCCGACCGGTTTTATATCTTAGCTTTCTCCTTAACTTTAAATAGATTGTCTTGCTAATCTTTTATACAAGAGCTATAAAACGCAAGTCTAGTTTAAAAAGTCAAGGCTTGCAAGGTTCCCATAATTGATTTTAAATATGCCGGAAGATCGATTTATTAGAGGTTGAGATGTTGCGTCAATGTGACTTGTTAAAGTGCGATCTTAATTCATTAGGCTAAGTATCACGAGTTTCTTTCTTAGAAATTTAAGTTGTGAGAACAAGAGATGATAGAGTTAGAGTATAAGTTTGAGCTAAGATGAATAGTTGGATTTCTTTAAGGGGGGTGGGGCTATAAGTGTAATTGGTGGCTTTTTTCTCCATCTAGATGTTTCAATTTTATATATTATGTTTAATAAATAGAGTTGTGCGGTTGTTTGGTTAATAATTAGTTAATAAGAAGTTTTCTTTAGTTCCTTTGTGTATAAGATGAAGTACAATCAGAAATACTTAATTTGGCATTATATATGTATCACAATTAATAAAATATTTTGATTATCCTTAAAGTAGTCTTAGGGGTATATGGGGTAAGTAGAATTTAATAAGTGAAATTATAGCCTTATTCATTCCTTAAAGAGCCTTAGGGTATATGGAATGGATATTGTTGCTTAATTTTTGTCTTGTTTGTACCTTAAAGAGCCTTAGGGTATATGGTGCAAATAAGATTGGTCCATTTATGTCTTAAAGAGCCTTAGGGTATATGACATGAATGGTACCTTGCTTAAGTAACCTAATAAAAGCCAAATTTTGGTCGCCTCGATGTGGACTTTAATCTTGATTGCATTTGATCTTTTGAAAAGGGCTAGGAGCTAATTATTGCGTTTTCTTAACGTTCGCTTTATTTTTGGAATTAACAAAAGTTCGAAATAAAGTCTTAAAGAGCCTTTGGGTATATGAGTTAAATAAAGCATTGAGATCAAAATTAGGAATAAGGGGAGGAGAAGTAAGTACATAATTAGCTTTTTTGAGTAGTGTTAGCATCATAACTGGTATTTTGCAATGATATTGTTTTTAGCTTGGCTTGGAGAGGTGAAATGTCAGGGGACGATGAATTTTTCATTTGGACACTTCTTTGTGCTGTTTGTTCCGTGGGATCCTAATGTTTTCAATGAATAAATGAAAGCAATACATTATGTCACACATGAATAAATTTTAAGTTGTAAATTAGAAAAATCATAAAAATGGAAAAAGTTTTGAAAAATAGGAAAATGAGGTGTTTTAAAGCTTGTGATTTCTTAACTCTCCCCACAAAAATCTTTGATACTTTTTAAAGATTTAGTTTGGGGAAGTTTTGAGGTATTTGGTTTTAGAGCATATAATATTGCGTGAGGACACGACAATCACTTAGTTTGGGGAATTTTGATATGTGAGAAATCACAAATCCATTTTTTATAAAAAAATGACCCTAAAGAGATGAAATAATGCAAATTAGGCTTGTATATTGCTTGTTTTGTATTTTGTTGATGTGTAGGTACGGTTATTACAAATAAATCACAAGAAAAATGGACAAAAACGAACAACTCGGAGAACGGACGAGTGCATAAGGGCGGAAAGGATTCAAGTTTTAGCAAATGGTCTTCAATACGTCAAACCCTGGTCAACCATTGGTCAATTCACTAAAGACAAAATCCTTAAAATACAAAAATTGACCTTTAATGTCATCAAATTTCACCAAAAGCCAAATCACTAACGCGTTGGTTCCGTTTTATTAAATAGATCAACGGTTTGGGGGGTTTTTTTAAATAAAGTGTATTAACCTAAAACCTTTTTTAATTTACCAGTAGCATTACAATACAAAACCAAGCCAAAACTCCTATTTAAAAGGCCGATACCAATATTTAAAAGTATTTGTATAACTTTTACCTATTCTACGCGCCAAATTGGGGATAAAATTAGGGTTCATGAGCGTGTAATTCAATCGTGTGACATGGCAGCAAAAGATTCTAGTGCGAGGTGCCATCTCAGCAGAAGACTCGTCACTCCTTGATGCTTATTGGTTGAATTCTGCCAGTTCTGACACAAATGACATTTAACCAATCCAAAGAAGCACACTCCAAATGGATATTTTGCACTAAAACTAGTGCAAATAAAACACACATGCTCCAAAGAAGTAGGAGTGCCAGCGTGGCGATCTGTGTGATTGATTCTAATCTAATGGCTTCAAGAGAGGATATAATGATTGGAAAGAATTGAGGGTTCAGATTAAGAGGAGCGTCTAACAAACTTGAAGACCTAGAAGCATCTATCTCTGGCTATAAATACAAGTCCTGCCTCTCTCACAAAAAGAATCTAGCTTAAAAATAGAAGTAGCTTAGTGTAGATGTAGCTTATTGTATTTTTAGCTTAATGTCATTTAGATTTTTGTAATCTTCATTTAAAAAGTATGTAATTCAGTTTTCATTAATATAATTTAAAGTTTCCTTTAATCTTGTGTTGATTCAGTTTTTACTTCTTAGAGTAAATGGTTTAATAGCTTTTTATGTTTTAATAAGCTTTCAATAAGATGTTTATCTACTTTTAAGCTAGCTAAATTACTTCAACTAAGCTCTCAAAGCTTAGTTAAGCTTATCTTATTCAAAATCCACAATCAAATTTACCACAACTTTTTTGGAATGGAAGTCAATAATGGAAGGACTTCCAGGACCCTACCAGCTTATCCCAAGCTGGAGCTTGTAGAGTAGCTCCTCGAGCTTTAATAAGCCTTATTTAAGCTAAGGATTTTGTAAGCTTTCACTTTCCTTTTTTATAGCTTAATTCTACATCTTAGCTTATAGATGCTTATTATCTGCTTATTGTTGCTTAGTTTAGCTTATTAGAGCTTAATATAGTTGTTAGTTGTTTATTATGTTTATTGTTAGGTTAAAATCTTAGTTTCATTAATTTGTCATAAAATTGTCATAAAAAACTAAAAATAGTTGCATAGTCTGTTAGCTTATAGCTTCTGCTTATATTGTTGTTTAGATCTGCTCATTAAGTTTGTTTTTAGCTCTGCACTATCTAGTATTAAGGATTTAAAGCCTGGATCTAAAATGTATAAGCTGAAAATGAGGTTAACTAGTTTTAAGGGAGTTTGGACACAAGACATAGTTCTACTTAGTTAGTACTGCCAAAGGCTAATTAGTCCTTTGGATTGAAGTGAACTTCATTTTAAAGTTTATAAGTGCAGGATTCAAGGTTGTTGTTAGGTTATCATATAGTTTTTAAAGTTTATAGGATTTAGTTTGAATCTGTAAGCTTTAGATCAAATCATTAGAATTTTTAGCTTAATTGTTCCAGATGTTTTGCTTGTCATTTAGCCTTCATTGTGCATTTTATATGTGTAGATTTAAAGTTCTTAGCTGCAACTTTTGGTTTTAAGTCTTGGTCAATTTTCATAAATGTCAAACTGATAGCAAATGAAAATCCAATGCTATTTTTCAATCAAAAAGTAAGTAGGGCGAAAAGTAGAAATAGAATTAGCTTCTCAAATTTTGTGCACTAGTAGTTTGTAGGTTACTTTACATCTGATTGAGCTTAGTTTGCATTAAAAAGCTTATTTTCTTATCTTTTTTTAAGTTTAGAATCAGTAATTTATCTTTTCAAAACCAAAAGTAAACTCAGCTCCTACTTAGTCTAAAAGCAGTTTTCAATTAGCTTTTTCTTTGGTCATTAGATTTTCAAAATAGTTTTTAAAAGTTGTTTCTAGTAGCCTATAGGTCAAAGTTTAGGCTGGTACAATTCATTTTTCCATAAGGTTCTATTTACATGTTTAAAAATAAGCTCAAAAGTTGCTGTTTGTCTCTTTTGGTATGCAGTTTTGAACCAAGTGCTTATTATTGCTTTTCTGTTTATGCATTGTTCCTTGTGCTTATTTCTTACTAAATTTGCTTATAAGATTAGGATTTAGCTGTTAGTAGCTTAGTTAATCTAGGTTTAGCTTATTCAAGTTTTCTAGTTAGTTAGTTTGAGTGAAAAAAGCCAAAAATTAGTTAAGTGTTTCTGTCAAAGTTTTTAGCCATTTTCCAGCTTATTTTTGATTTTCAAAAAAGTTGTTTTCACAAAAGTTGTTAGTTTTTAGCTATTCTATAACTTTGTTTTTAAAAGTTTTCAAAAAAATAAAAAAAATAATAAAACAAGAGGCCAGGATTCGAACCTGTGACCTCTTGCTTAGCACCTACACGTCTCACAAACACACACACTAACCACTCACGCCCTTGGGACTTTTCTGTCATCCTTTCATTTCAAATTATATTTAAGGGTGTTTTGTGCCATTTGCTTACTCGAGCTTTTTAGCTTATTTCTCAGCTTTTTCGTTAAGCACTTTTTCAGTTCTTATTTTTCATAGGATCCTCATAGCATAAGGTACTTTTCCTGAGTTTTTCATATTTTTCCATCTTAGTCTTATATTTTTAATAATATTTTTAGTTTAATTTCGTTTTTAATTCATAATAAAAAATATAAAAGTCAAAAAAATATAATTCTTTTTCGGAAAATTTTCTTTTGTCATTTAGGATTTATAAAAATTAGATTTGCGTTTGTAGGGTTTAAATTTGCTTTAATTGTTTAAATGTCGCGTTTTTTAGTCCCGTTTACGTTTTTGCGTTTTAATTTTTAAATTGTTTTATATGTTTACGTGCTTTACATGTTTAATTCGTTTTTATTAGTAGATTTAGAAAATTAATCCAAAAAGTTTGAACCAATTTAAGTCATTGTCCAAATTACAAACGAGGTCTCAATTTCATAAATCTTTGGGAAAACGACCCGGTAATCACTTACCGGTAAAAACGTGTAGTATTTTTGTAAGATTTTTCCTACTACCTTTTTCCTCAAGGGTAGTTTTGGAATTTTCTATACTTTGGATATTATTACGCATATATAACTTTGTATCACTTACTTAAAAGTCTGGGGTTGTGAGGCACTTATTAAGCGAGATACTCTTACCAAGCCTGACAAGTTAGAGCCAAGATCTATTAAGTGTATCTTTGTAGGATATCCAAAGGAAACAATGAGTTATTCTTTTTACTACCCACTTGAGAACAAAGTATTTGTTGCTCGAAATGTTGAATTCTTTGAGAATAGTCTTATAACTCAAAAAGCAAGTGGTAGTTTAAAAGATCTTAAATTAATTCAAGAAGAAGATACACATCCTTCTGAAAATACTAACTCACATCATGATGAGGATAATCAAGAAATTGATGAACCTCAAAGTGATACCATTCCCATTCGTAGGTCTACTAGGACACGACATGCTCCAGATCGAATGTGCTTGAACATCGAGGCTGATGAGTATGAATTGGGGGATCTTAATGAACTCGCTAACTATAAAGCTGCATTGTTAGATCCTGAGTCCGATAAATAGCTAAATGCTATGAATGTGGAAATGCAATCTATGAAAAACAACGAAGTTTGGGACTTAGTTGATCTTCCTCCTGATAGTAAAACCGTTGGTACAAATGGCTCTTCAAAAAAAAGACCGACATGGATGGAGCTGTACACACCTATAAAGCTCGTCTTGTAGTGAATGGCTTCACTCAAACTTTAAGGATTGATTATGAAGAAACCATTGCTCCTGTTGCAGACATTAGAGCAATTAGGATTCTCATAGCCATAGTTACATTTTATGACTATGAGATTTGGCAAATGAATGTCAAAACTGTCTTCCTCAATAGATATCTCTCTGAAGAGGTATATATGGAGCAACCTAAAGGTTTTGTTAATCCAAATTTTCCAAACCGAGTATGCAAGCTCAAGCGTTCCATTTATGGGCTTAAGCAAGCATCAAGGCAATGGAATAAATGATTTGATGATGAAATTAAGAAATTTGGTTTCACTCAAAATCGTGATAAGCCATGTGTATATATGAAAGCTAGTGGGAGTTATGTTACTTTTCTAATCTTATATGTCGATGACATATTGATCATGGGAAACAATATTCCAATGTTACAAGATGTAAAATCTTACCTTGGAAGGTGTTTTGCTATAAAAGATATAGGAGAAGTTGCATATATTCTTGGAATCAAGATCTACAGAGATAGATCAAAGCAGTTAATTGGTTTGTGTCAAAGTGCTTATATTGAGAAAATCTTTAAAAGATTTTTCATGGAGAATTCCAAACATGGAAGTATCCCCATGCAAGAAAAACTCAAATTAAATAAATCACAAGGTGCTTCAACACCTGCTGAGGTGAAGCGCATGCAGAATGTACCATATGCTTCGGCGGTGGGATCCATTATGTATGCTGTGAGATGCACTCGCCCTGATGTTGCGTTCGCTCAGAACATAACAAGCTGGTTTCAATAGAATCTAGGTGAACTTCACTGGACTGCTGTTAAAAACATTCTAAAGTATCTTCGAATACTAAAGATATGTTTCTTGTTTATGGTGGTAATATAAAACGAGAGCTCAGAGTTTCTTGCTACACTGATGATGGATATCTAACTGATGCTGATGACTTGAAGTCTCATACCGGATATGTATTCATTTTAAATGGAGGTGTTGTTGACTGGAAGAGTACAAAGCAAAGCATCTTCGCAACTTCATCTGTAGAAGCTGAGTATATAGCTGCTCAGACGCCTCTAAGGAGGTGGTATGGGTTAGAAAATTCATTGATGGGCTTGGAGTGGTACCCACAATTGAAGAACCCATAAAGATGTATTGTGACAATACTAGAACCATTACTATAGCTAATGAATCAGGAATCACCAAAGGTGCCAGACATTATCGTGCTAAAGTTTACTATTTACTTAGCTGATCCTTTTACAAAAGCTCTGGCTTTTCCTAAGCATTCAGAACATACTAAGAATATAGGAATGCTTCCAGCTAGTAATCTTATGTAAATCTGTGTTTTTCATTAGTATTTGGATAATTGGGATTGTAAGATAATTTTTATTTTCTGATTAATAAAGATACTTGATATTTGTTTTCATTCATATATTGATTGTTATCTTATATTTGCATGTTTAATCCTTAAATGTTTTTCATCATTCTAAATATGTCCATTGTCGGTTAACAATATGGGAATATTGTTACATAAGACAAATGTGAGTGTTGGTTGTATTTTTTAAATACATGGATAGATTCCCACCAAACTCATATGTTATTCACAATGGTTGCATATTGGACACCCCAACTTTCATACATTTACTTTTGGATCCTTGTCATGAGTAATATGTCAAAAATGGTTAAATAAGTCATCCTTAGACTTGAGATGCAAGCAAGTTCTGCATGTGTGGATATCACTTTTTAATAATAAGTCAAACGCTATCCTGAATAAAGTAGTTATAAAGGCTATTCTTGGAAGTGATGTGAAGCAGCATCCACAACACTTGTAGTCAACAAAGAATTTGTTCCTCCACTTGATAAGTGCAGTATGATACCATGGGCCCTCTCTAAAATTAATCAGATAATTGCATGGTCGTGCCCAAAGGGTAATTCAAGATGATTCTTGATTACATTTGGTATATCTGAATTAACTTCGATAACGAGAAACTAAATTGTTAAACTATATGGAATGAGTTAGGATCCATATCCATGGTTTAACGGTATCTAAACAAAGGGATGATATTAGCAAGAAATAAATAACCATTATACTGATAATGTTCTTGGAACTTCATCTCAGGTATTTCTAGTTTAAATAACAAATGGAGTGTTGCTAGACGTTTCCATTGTTAGTATAAACGCATTCCGCTACTCCAACTCCCAAGTGGGAGTTGTTGGAATGTGGTAGTTGGATCCACGTGTATATACGACTAGAGATGCGTGAGCCTATTGGGGGCACACACGTTAAGACACTTAGAATACGTTTTATATACTTCACAATGTGTATTTGAAAATTCGTTAGTTTACGTTATTTTGTAACTAACATAACGGATATTTAAATGTGAAACCGTAGGGACTAAATTGACAAAAACCAAACCATATGGTGCCTTATGATTAGCCGACCATAGTTGGTTGTAGAGATGGTTTTTGAGTCGGTTTAGGATTAGAAGGAAAGAAGGGTGTGGAGTGAAAGTATTAACGTTTCCTTGTTCTACAAGGAATGGGATTAAGGGCCTATATAAACCCTCACATCCTACCTCATTCCATACGCCATTCATAACCCTAAAACCTAAAACTATTTTCGGTTTTTCTCCTCTCCAATACTCGACCGAATATCCCTTCCAAAGGGAATTTGGTTCTTCCCTTTTTCCTTTGTTTGATTTCGGTAAAACCCTAAAAGGGTTTTGGTGCGAATTGTATTCCCACAAAGTCGATTAAGAGCATTCAAGCTTCAAGGGATTCGGTTTACATTATTCTCCAAGCGTGGCAACGTTTGAAACCTCTTAAGGTTTCGTTTTCGTGGGTATTCGGTTCAACCGAATTCGACTAAACCCTAATTAGGGTTTGTTAATTTTCGGTCCAAGTGAAAACAAAGGTTGTTGGTGGTTTTCGATCCAAGGAAGTTCAACACAAGGTGTTTGTGTGACGTGAAGTAAAGACTAGCATCTTGGCGTGTTCGATGGACATGTTATGTGAGCAACCGTAGAGGTGACAACTTAGTCACTAAGTTTCAAGGTTAAAGATTCTCGTTGATTGCTTTTAGTCATTCAACAAAAGGTTAGTGTTTCTATCTTTATACGTGTGTTAATCTTTAATGTCAAAATAGATCCTATCCGCTGCGTACTCGTAGTAAATATGGTTTGCTGGTTATAAAATCCCAACACCATTTGCAACAATCCCTCTTTTCGCCTTCACTACTCCAATCAACTAGACTGTTAAAACTGTCTGCCAAATTTGCTTTAAAGAGATGTAAAGCTTGTCTTTCCTTGTAGATACAAGATCTTGTATTCATCACATTGTCGGCCTTTTCAATCCCCAATGTAACATTATCACCATTGACAAGTGCACTAATGCGTAGCAGCAGAGACCCAAAAACAAGCATCATATTATGTAACATCTTATGTATATCATCAGATGGTTTTAGAATGTGTGTATTGTGCGTATAACACGTATTGAATCGTTCCTTTCTTTCTATATACTACAGTACTAATTAATTTTTCTACACGCTACTTTCGCATAACTTATTGTTATAATTTCTGAGCCAATGGAAGACCAATGTCTGTGTAGTGGAAATACAAAAGAGCACACAGGTTGACCAACAATGAAATATCATTTTAGATGTTATAATTTTTCGCAAATGTGAGAAAATAGTAGTCAAATACCTATGCATTTTGCATTAGTTGTCAATAAAGCCACTGTATAACTTTTTTGTTGGTTGAGCTATTTGAAAATTTTCTCTTCTTAAGGGTAGAATATCTGACTTTTGCAACCATGTTTCATAGTTCAAGTGGCAATTTAATGTCATGTCCTTTCTTGAACTAAATCAAAAACCCACCCCATTCTTTAACGCCCAAACAAACAATTGTCTTAGTCCATTGTGACCAACATCAATTCCTAGTTCAATAATGGATTCCAATTATAACTTAAAGTAATTGAATAAGATATTCTACGGGCTGAATAGTAATATCATATATAAATATATATATCTATAAATATATAGATATATATAAAAGCTAAATAGTAAATATATATATATATATATATATAACTAAAATACCTATTATCAAATAATATAAGAGATAGTATTCCGTTAAGAAATGAAAATCACTTTAGGAAAAGTGATGACCAAATCTTCCCGAGTCGTATCCCGACGAAACGTGAATTGAGAATCGGTTAAGTTCGTGATCGCGTGATTTGAATAGTCAAGATATGATTTGGATTCTATTTCTACTAATGAAACGCAATAACATTTAAAGGCAAGCAAACAACTAAAGCAATTAAAGATTTAAACTAAAAACGATAACGGGAATCTAAAAAAACGTGACTAAAAAACCTAAATTAACAAATTTTAACCCTAAAAATGCAAAATTAATTTCTAAAAGTTCTAAATGATTAAAAATAATTTTAGAAAAAAAAGAATTATAATTTTTTTTGATTTTTATTTTATTCTTTATGAATTAAAAACTATTTAAATCAAGAAAAATGATTAAAAATATTAAACTAATTCTAAAAATTCTGGAAAAAATACTAAAAATACTTAAGACAAATCTAATCCTAAGAAAAATAAAATGGGTTCACCAGCTTAATTAAATAAGCTGGAAATAAGCCCAAAAGGGCTGAAAGCTTAAGCTTGCAAAATGGTGCTAAAAGAAAAATGTTTGGAAAGATTTATGAAAAAGTCCCAAGGGCGAGTTGGCAGCAGGTGTTGGTGTAAAGTGTTGGGGGTTAAGGTAGAGGTCTCGGGTTAGAACCTGAGGCTTCCCTATACTCCCAACATTTTTATTTTTGGAAAAGTTGAAATAAGCTAAACTAATCACTTTTAATAAATGGACTTTTATCTTAAACTTAATAATAAGCTGGTAAAAAGCAATAAAACCAACAGTTTGGCTTAAGAGTTTATTTTAAGCTAAAAGCTGAACTGATTAAGCTAAGGAGATTCAATAAGCAAGTAAAGAACTCAAAAAAAACCTAAAACAGATCTAAAATAAGACTCAATAAGCAAATAAGAACCAGAACTAAGCAATATCAAAAAGCTAAAAAGGAAAAAAAAGCAAATAAGCAGTTAAAAGGAAAAGTGCATAGTTAAGGCTAAATGGCATATTTAAAACTAGATTATAAGCTACTTAAGCTTTGACTAAGTCTCTAAAAGCTAAAAACAGATTAAGATTGGACTACAAGGAATTCAAATAAGCTAGAAAATAGCATTTCAAAAAAAAGCTAAAACAGATCTAAAATAAGACTCAATAAGCAAATAAGAACCAGAACTAAGCAATATCAAAAAGCTAAAAAGGACAAAAAGCAAATAAGCAGTTAAAAGGAAAAGTGCATACACATTAAAGACTTAAAACAGATTAACTTTAGACTTCAATAAGCCGATTTAAATAAAATTTAACCAAAGATTAGCTAAATCCTAACCCCTAATGGTCTGCATAATCAGACTTTTAAGTATGACTTAATAAACTAGAATTTCTTGACTGTTTTTTTAACTAAAGTTCTCAAAAGATTTTTCCAAGACATTTTACTCAATTCAGATTAACATTGTTGCATTAGAAATCAAGTTTTGATCATAAAAACTATACCTCAAATTATTTTTAAAGAAAATTGACAAATAAGCTTTTTAAGCAAACTATAAACCTAGCAGACTTAAACATATGATTCAAATTACTTTAAAACTTAACCAAACTAACTTAAAGCTTATAAAACTATCACTTAGGCCTAATAAGAGCTTATGAAATTCAGTTGGTGACCCAAAAACAGATTACACGTCTTCTAAACCTATTTAAGCTCTTATCCCAAACACTCCTTAAAAATCTGAAAATCTAATTTAAAGCTTAAACAGATCTAATTAACCTCTGATTTTTGAAAACAGATGATACACTAGGCATATTAATATAAAATAAGCAAAAACTTTAGACAAATAAGCACTTTTTAATAAGCTAAACTAAGAAGCTAAATTTACTGATTTTAGGACAGATTTAATTAAAACTTAACTAAACTATTTTTAAACTAAAAGCTAAACATATTAAGCAACAATAGTACTGAATAAGTAAATATAAGCAAATATAAGCAACAATTAAGCAGATAAGCAGACTGAAATAGAGATTGAGCTAGAAAATAGAAAAAGAGAGTGTACCTTGATCCCATCTAAACAGGGATCTAGAATGCTCAAAAGAGCTTTTCTAAACACAATGCTACAGCTTGTTATTACAAGTGGTAAGGTCTATAAGCCCGTCCAAATTTGGCTTATCTTCCAGTAATAAGCTGAGGTATATTTTTAGAGTGAATAGAAACATAAAACTCAGTTAAGCTTTTTAGAAAGCTTAATTGAGTAACACAAGATTATAAGAGCTTATTGAGTTTGCTTTAAATGAAAACACATTGCATAATAAAAAGCTTAAAACTGAAATATTAAGACAGAATTTAAGGAAAAGTGGAATGTCATTAATCAATAAGGGATAGGGTTACATTGCTTTTAAAAAAATTACCATTATTAAGCTGGAAAATAAGGATGAAGTAAAACTCACTACTCCCTAAAATCTTAAATCATTACAAATGAAGAATTCAAGCCCTATTTATAGAAGAACCAAGGTGCAGGGTGTGCTTCTTGTGTGAGGAGCTCATAAGCTTTTGATCTTAGCCTTCCATTCCAAACCGCCTTAATCTCTAATCCATCCCTTGATTTGATATGCCGTCTCATCCACCAATGAATGCCTATAGGATCACCATCGTGGCTTAAGTAGGTGTCAGGTGTCAGATGTGAGGGTTAAGTCTTCTAGAAGGGATGCGTATGTGGAGCGTATGGATTTTAACCCTAGGTTAATAGCGGGGTGAAAAATGGGGAATGGGATGTACAGTGAATTTTGGCAGGGTTATAGTTTGACCAGGTAAAAGGGTTAACGTGGTGTTGGGTTAGGGACTTATAGTGTAAAGTTTTTAGGACTAACGGTGCAAAGAGTCATGGACTAACAGTGTAAGGATCAGGGACTAACTGGCCCATTAATTTGGGTACGGGTTGGCCTATTTGAGATGTCCACATCCTCGGCTTTGGTTTTTCACAGTCTTTCCATTCTCGTGCTCGGTTTTGTTATTTTTGGCCTTGTTTTGTCTTTTTGTTGATATTCGATACCTGCATAGTACACAACACAAAACAAGCAAATATTTGGCAATTTATATTTGTTTTTGGTCAATATGGCTCATTTTATTAGGTAAAAGGTATGTGTATTTAAGCACATACCACAGACCATGCATAAAAACAAGTCTTTCAACAGAAATCCTGCTAATCATGCCTTATACCATGCTCTTATGGAAGCATTGATAGAGAATAAATTGCCATGGATAAGGGAGTTGTTGATACAGTAAAGAATCACAAAAGACAGCATGATGATGATGACGATGATGATGATGAAGAAACTTTAGCTGGACTAAACCAGGGTAATGTCACACCCCGTAAATTTCAGGTCAATATTTAAACTATTCCGACCATTATTTTGAATTTTATCCGGTACGTTTGAATTTAACCTAAAATTAAGAGGTTATCCCGCGTAAATCTGAAAAATGTCATCGGACGCGTTCCGGCTCCAGATATTGATTAGTTTAGATATTATATGTATTATTTTATCTTTTCTAAGTGTTTCATGGTTTACGCTCACTTCTGATATTTATTTTTAAGGTTTAGCATATTAATTACGTTTTTCGCGTTTTTGATCAAACGGAATCCCGAAAACCCGTAATCTTTTCGTGTAAACTCTAGTTATCATTTGTCTTGAGTTTGTAAGTCAAAAATTTCATGGTCACCCCCTACTCAATTCACATGCATACAAGCACACTCTTAATTAAATAAAGTGGAATCTTTCCCCTTTATTTTGAAATTGATCATGCATGTGTGGGATAGTGACATCTTTGTTTTACCCTTCCATGTACCCAACACATCCTTACACACTCTTTGTTACCTTGCATGTTAAGGACCACAATAGCACTAATGGAATCTTGAATTAATTAAGCAAGCTTGGAGCCAAAGCAAAACCATGAACCCCTCCCCCTTTTTTCTTTGTTCGAACGGATGCACCACAAGGACCATATGGTCCTTGGTTCCACACTTTTGCTAACCATGGTCACATTTAGCCAAGACCTTAAACCCTACTTCACATCTTATAAATACCACCTTATACATAACTTAGGGTTCTCATTCATTTCATAGCCTTAAAAGTTTTTCTCTCTTCCCTTTTTCCTCTCCTTACTCACGGCACACACACACACACACACACTTTCCATATTTTTGATTTCTATCAAGAATCATTCATTCCAAGATCATTTCTAATTGTATCTAAGGGTGTTCCATGGGTTTGATCATTATTTTCAAGGTTTTCTAAAGATTTCAAGAGTTAGGGTTTTGATATTTCAAGAGGGTTTTGCAAGATTATTTGGGGTTTATATATCTAAGAATTTTGGGTTAGATCTTGTGTGTTTCTTGACTCATCTTATTATTGTAAGTGTTTTATTCCATCTCTTGTGATTTCGTTATGGTTCTTATGCAATATTAAGGCTTATGTGTTTGTGTTTTTTGAAAATAAATAAGTTAAAACATAAACTAGTATTGTTTTATGGTTCTTTGATTTACAAAAGGTTTGGTTGTGAGTATGAGTGATCATGAGTGTTGCAACAATAGACATCTTAAGATTTTGTTAGTATTGATTATGGTTTTGATGGTGAAACATTAGTTGGTTTAGTATTGAAATTTGGGGGGGGGCGGGGGAAAAAACTTCTTTTAAGGGGGGGGGCTAGAATTGGTACACTATTGTGAAGTTTGGAGGAGTTTTGGGAGCATTTGCGAAAAATATGGTTGCTGATCCGATTTTGTTTTATGGTTTTGGGCGAGTTAAAAATGTTTTCATTAGTCAAGAAAGTAGTTTTTAGAGAGCTTATTTCGTATAGATAAGTTTTCATATGTCGAACACTAAAAGCGGATTTAAAACGGCCAAGTTATGGCGAAATGAATTTTTGGAAAACTTTTCGGAAAAATAACAAATGAAGTTGCTGATGTGAATAGTAAATTTGGTTTTTGGACACTTTCGGACATTTTTGAGGTTTTGAAACATTGGCGAAACATCTTTGAAAACATTAATCGATTGATGGAAAATCTAGAATGTCATAAAAGGAAATTTATGGAATGCTTTAATGTTGGAAAAGTGTATGGACTTCTAAAATAGTTTTACTTTGTGATAAGTCGTCGAGATGGATGTAAAAGTTAGGCGTTTAGGTATTGATAAAGCGTTTTTAGAAATATGGATTTAACAAAATATAGGGGACGGTATTAACGTCTTGAAACTTAGAATTTTCCTAAAATAGAAAGCTTCCTAAAATAGTAACTTTTAGTAAACCGTGGTATATTTTAATCATGAATATTTTGTCATCGTAACGACACCATTTTTCCAACTAAGACACAAACACATATGGGTGCCTTCTTGTTGATAAGTTTACCACTTTTGGTTTCGTACATCATACCTTAGTCCTAAGACGCGTCATTCCTTTAGGTGACGGCTAGGATCGTTTACCATCCTTCTCTTACGTGATTATCATTTGCTAATCGCTCTAAGGTGAGTTTATAGCCCCACTTTTTACTCATTTTGAATAAATGTTTTACAACTTTGGGGTGAGAAACATTGCTTGTTTTTAAACTTTGAACACAAGTGTTTTCAGTTATCATTTCCTGTTTACGTGTTGCCTAAGTAGCTATTAGACCACTATCATGCCCGAACCATCATGAACCGTTAATTACCTATGACCAATGGGATTGGTTAAGTAAGCGCGAATGTTATAAATAGATCTATTTGGGACTAATTATCCTTATCCAGGTAAGCAAGCACTTACTTGTTTCTGTGTCGATGAACAAACGGATATATTTCATGTCGAGAATTCTTTGAGGTGTCTTGGTCAGACATCTGTAGGGCAATATCATCACTTGCATATTATATGTATCTCCTAATTTAGCATCGGTGTCATGAGCTTAGCGTAACATAAATATTTTTCATGTGATATTGTATCTGTTATAATAGTCACATCACTTTTAAAATCTTGTGGTCCAACCTTACATCAATTCAAACCTATGAATTCACCAACTTTATGTTGACTGTTTTAAGCATGTTTTCTCAGGTGCTTAGTTGGATTGTTCTTGAAGTGCTATTTGATGTTGCATGCATTGCTGGGTGTCTTTCAAGAATGTTATCTTTAAACTTAAATACTCGTTGTCTTAAAAACATGTTATGATTCCACTGCATTTTCTTAAAGCTTATGCTAAAACCATTTCATTTATGTCAAGAATATTGTAAGACTTATTTTAATTTATCCAAAGCAACGAGTTATGTTTTATCAAACGTCCATATAGTGGTCGTTTACTTGATCTTGTGTGATGTATGCAATGACGTCACGCCTCCGGACACGTATTCCGTCCAGGCCCCGTTTAGGGGTGTGACAGGTACAAAGACAAAGAGGAGAAGAACCAAAGAGTTAGAGTCTTCCAAGAAACCATCCACCACCAAGGAAACCTCCAAAGGTAAAGCTCAATCAAAAAGTTCTAAAACTGGTAAGTTTGCAACTACAAAGGAACCGGTTGAAGAACCAATTGCTAAGGTGGTAATGGATGATGCAGTCAACACTGCGGGTGAAGATGTGGTTCGTGATGATGATCAACTACAAGACACTTCAGAACCCAAGACATACAAGACTCCGAACCAAGATTGGTTCAAACAACCTCCAAGGCATCCTACTCGTGATCCGGAATTGAACAAGCGTCAAGTTGTACTTGATCAACCTAAACAGCCTTGATTCAACCAAATGGTCTCTGCAATAAAGGATCCTCTCACATTCAATGATCTAATGGCCACTCTGATTGACTTCTCCAAGTATGTGTTGAATCAACTCAAGATAGACAATCTTACTCATGATCTCTTATTAGGACCAACCTACAATCTGTTAAAGGCACATGCACTAGCAACATCGAACTTGAGTACAACTTCCAAGAGTGTTTCAATGCATTGGCAGACAAACTTGATTGGAACAATCCAGAAGGAGATCGTTACCCTTTTGACTTGTCCAAACCTCTTCCCCTGTAAGGTTGCCCAGGCCATCTAACCGTTTTCGCTGATTACTTCTTCAACAATGATCTGAAGTTTCTGAAAGCTTCCGATCCGGAGAAAATGTACAGTACATCTATCACGAAGACAAAAGCAGCTCGGTATGAGATTGTGGGAATTAAATACATGACCCTTACGCTTTGGAGTACTATCAAATATGGGTATGATAAAGATGCTGAAAAGGGGATCAAGCACTAGGGCGAAAGGCGTAAGCTTTGGTACAGATCTCAAATGAACAAATTTTCCAAGCACAATGTCCATTCCACTCAGAAAATTCTTTGTGTGAAGAGTGTTAGTGTCAAGAAACTGCATGGATATGGTCATTTGGAAGAGATTGTGGTGAAAAGAACTGATCGACAACTATACAAGTTTAAAGAAGGTGTCTTCATGGATCTATACTTGAACGACATTGAAGACATTGCTTCTTGTTGTTCAACACAAGCTATTCCATCTCAACGAAAGTGACATTGTTGACTTTATTGTGGCTCTTCGTATGTTCACAAGAAGTCTCATCATCAAAACGTGTCGAGGATTTACAACTTGGTGTAGAGAGTTACTAGAAGAAACTTAACATCACTGCACCTCAGAAGACCTTTCCAGAAATAGAATTCAAAGTCTACACTCCATCATACAAACCACCAGGAGTAATCTATGAAGACTTAAACAAACAGAAATGAGTGATGCGGGTTGATGAGCTGTACAAGTTCTCGGACGGGACACTCAAGATAGTTCACGATGAGCTTCATCACAGAATACTCGATTTTTGTCTGGGATACAACGACGAGATGTCAAGGAGAAAGTGGACGGCTATAAACAAAAAGAGATTGGAGCTTATGGTCGAGTTGATTGATAAGCAGATGCGTGAAAGGCGAATCATCAGAAATCTAGAGCGATTGGTTGGTGCTCGGGAACTTGAGATGGACTACAAACTGATGACTCGTACTGTATAATCGTCAGGTCCAATCTCAAATCTTATCTTGTGAATAATGTGAATATGTAGTATAGACTTATAATAATAGGCAAGTATAAATAGTGTTTGAGTATGAATTTTCTAGAATTTTTCAATAAATTCAAAAAAATTCAAATTAACTTACTCAACACTATATATATAATATCCTCATAAATTGAGAGGGAGCATTAAAATGTTCCTAATATGGCTTGTTAATAATCAAAACATTTCTCTCCCCAATCAGTTTTCAAACATATTTTAATCAATTGATATCCAAAATATCAAGAGATTTGACATTTTTAATAAGGGGAGAAAATGTGATTAAAATATATGGCTAAATATGTGATCTTAAAGATTCAAGTGCGAGCTTCACCCTTCATGTGCTAAACTTTTTCGAATATCAAAGCACGTGTTGAGGGGGAGAATTTCTGAAAAGTAAAAACCAATGTTGCAAAAATCGGCCTAGGCGGCCTTGTAATTGCCGATTAATCGCTACTCGGCCATACACCTTGGAAAATAAGGCAAATCGGGTGAAAAATCGGTCTGGTCAAAAATCGGTAAAAAATCGGTCAAATCGGTCAAATCAGACAAAAATCGGTCAACGAAAGTCAAACATTTTTTTTACAATGTGACTTTGAATTGTTAACTGTTAACTTTTATTATCTATGTCTATGTTTTGAACAATGTAACTTTGAACTCATTTAATTTTTAGTTGTATTAATGTGTTGTATCCATCTCATACAAGTAACTTTGAAATTTATATATAAAATTTGCAAAACCGATTAATCATCGATTAATCGCGCCTAGACCGATTACAGGCTACAGGGTGGTCGACCGCCCGGCTAGCGACTCGCGATTTTTGCAACATTGGTAAAAACAAACAAGATACAAATGTTTTGACTTACGTCACAAGTACATTTGATGTGTTTTCAAAATAAAAATTGTTTTTTTTAAAAAAAGAAAAAAAAATAAATAAATTTTTTTTTTTTTTAAAAAAAAAAAAAAAATTTTTTTAATTATTAAAAAAAAAAAAATAAAAAAGAAAAATTTTTTTTTTATAATTTTTTTTTTTTTTTTTTTTTTTTAAAAAAAAAAAAAAATTTTTTTTTTTTTTTTTTAAAAAAAAAAATATTTTTTTTTTAAAATAAAAAAAAAAAAAAAAAAGGTGAGGAATAATACCAAAAGACTGACCATGTTTGTAATTAATTGGAGTTATAAGGTGGTTAAGATTAGGTATTTGTTCCTATGATCTAGCCAGAACCGGAGGGATCTACCCAGGGACACTCCATTAGATAATATAAAAGTCCAGAGGTATGATACAAAAGGAGTAAAAGTGAGAAAGGAAAAAATGGAGACTAAGAAAGAGCTGACACTGGAACAAACCCAAAAAGGTGTTAGTGATGAAGTCTTGGTAAGCATTGAAGGGGTTGAAGAATTAAAAAAAATGTAAAGATAAAGGGTGAAAAGAAAGAAGCCCTCCTTACACTTAGGCAGAAAACGGGTCAATACATATGCTATCAGAAATACTAAGCCGTTGTTTAGTATTAAAGATAGTCATCATGGACCCAGTGATGTAATGCACAACCTTTCCCAGCCACTCAAGGTCTCTCAAAAGACTCTTGTTTCATTTCTCACGGAGATTAAACACACTTTTATCGACTTTCTCATTCCGAGTTAGTTGGTATTGAAAAGGTGGCAGTCTGCTCCAGCCTCCGATTACTAAAACCAAATGTGCACTATTGAGTCTAGAGCTATAAAAGAGATCACCTATAAATCTCATTAGGACACTTATCCAAAATATGCTTGCTGATTCACACAACGTGAAAACAAGAAATATCTCAAGAGTCCTATGCATTATCCTTGTGATTTTGCCAGAACATCAGAGTGATGCTTAAAAGTATTCACAGTGATGATGGAAATCCTTTCTCTCTCTTGCTTTTCTTACCTTCATTTGTTAAGTGATTTGATACATCTACAAATACACGTGACTTGGGCTCTATTCGGGAAGAAACAAGGCAAAAACATAACTTTTCAGCTTCACGACCACCATCCTGACGTGGTCACCAATTATGCCTAGAAAGCTTTTGTGACGGTTCAGTGTATGGAGACGGCGTCACCAGAAGCTAATGACGGCGTCACAACTCCAATGTGACGGCGTCACAATGAATCCTGACGGCGTCAAGATATGTTGTTCCCTTTGAGTTAGTTAACCAATAACTATAAAGTTAAGATTTTGTTAAATGTAAAGACAATAAGTAAGAACACAAAACTTTTTCAACGTTTAATCCTTTATAAATCTTATTTAGAATTATAGCCCATTGTTTGTGGAACAACAATGGGGATTGAATGACAATGTATGTGTGTGTGATCTCCTCACTAACAACTTAGCATAAACCAAAGTACTATGCTAAGTTAACAACTATGCTAACCAACTGAACTAGTTTAAGGACTTAGTTGATTTGGAGGAGTAGGTTAATTTATGAATAATGAAACATTGAGTGCACAAACTTAACCTACTCCTTTACAAGACTTCTCTATTTATAGCGCTAAGGTAGGGTCGTACCCACATGGGTGATAAGTGTGTGTCCCCAAGTTGATTGGGCAAGTACATTCGTACATTTGTCCCTATTACACATTCTAATTTAGGAATGGGACAACCACACTTTCTAAGGTTATTAATGACACTGACCTTGTGGGGTTGAAGAATGAAAAAGAAATGTAAAGATAAAGGGTGAAAAGAAAGAAGCCCTCCATACACTTAGGCAGAAACCGGGTCAATACATAATCTGTCGGAAACACAAAGTTGTTGTCCGACATTGAAGACAGTCATGGACCCAGTGACGCTAAGCACAACCTTCCCCAGCCACTCAAGATCTCTCAACAGACTCTTGTTTCATTTCGCACGAAGATTACACGCATTTCTATCGACTTCTCACTCCGAGTTAGTTGATTATAATTGACTATACCCTTTAAAATATATATATATAAGGATAAGAATCAAAAATCTCTCAATGTAGTAAACCGGAAGTATGATTCCCGGGTCATTATCCCCAACGAGGAATGCAATTGAAAGTCGAGAGGCGTTTTGAGAATCGATGCTTGAATGGAACAAGATTATGATTGGTTATCTAAAACTACAAGAAAATTAAGGCAAAAACTTAAAAACAATTAAGGTAAGACAAATTTTAACTAAAAACGCAAAACGGGAATCCTAAACGAGACCTAAAAACCCTAAATTATCAAAATTAAGTCCTAAAATGATCTTTTTGGTTTTTATAAGTCTTAATTGACTAAAATGCTAGAACAAAGAAAACTAGACCAAAAACGGAAAAGATTTAAGCTTAAAAACACTAAAAACATGAACGGGATTCAATCCCGTTCTTTAAAAAACCAAATTTTGCAATTTTAACCCTACGAAAGCAAATCTAATTTTCCTAGGTTCTAAATGTTAAAAGAAAATTTTCTAAAAAAGAATTATATTTTTTTGACTTTTTTATAATTTTTTATGAATTAAAAACGATTTTAATGAAATTAAATGTTTAAAAATACTAAACTATTTAATAAAAATCTGAAAAAATTAGCAAAAGTAGCTTGAACAATGTAGAATCTAATAAAAATAAGTTGGGAAAAACAGCTTATCAAATAAGCTGTGAAATAAGCTAAAAACGGCTTATAAACCAAACGAGCTAAAACTACTATAAAGATTTAATTGTGTACAAAAAAAAAAAAAAAAAAACAAACAAAAACCAGAAAAAGACCCAAAGCGAGTTGGTAGGCGTGTGTGTGTGTAAAACGTTGGTGTAATAGGGTGAGGTCCCGGGTTCGACCTTGCTCACCTGGGACTTTCCCCCAATTCCCAAACGTTTTTTCTTAAAAAGCCATTTTTTAACAACTTTTAAACAACTGTAAAAAGATAATCACTTTTACAAAATACTTTTATTTTATAATCTGACTAATAAGCATCTAAATAAAGCTAAGAAAGTGACAGAATAAGCTAAAACTATAAAAAAAACACTTAAATACAACTGTACTTAACTTTTTTAAACTAAATAAGCTAATGTAACTACAAAATAAGCTAAGACGGGTAATAAGCTATACTTAATAAGCAAATAAGAACAAAAATAAGCAACTAAGATAAGCTACAATGACAGTTACTTAAAAAGCTATAAAACTTAAGGATTTTAAGCTAATAAGCAAATAAGCTCAAATAAGCTCTAAACTAAATAGAATAAGCTAAAATGGGCTTAATCTAACATAATAAGCTAAACTAAACCTAGAATAAGCAAAAGAAATAAGCTAATAAACCTAAATAAGCAAATAGCTTTTTGGCCAAAACTGATAAGCAAAAAAGCCAAGAGGGACTTTTCTAGCTTCAAAATAAGCTAGCAAAAGGATCCTTATGGCTTAGTGACTTATACCACTAAGCATAATGGCCAAAAAGCTACAATAAGCAACAATGAAAAATCAGTTTGAAATTCAAATAAGCACTTAAAAAGCTTCATGAAAAAGCTATCTCACACTGATTCAACACTTAGATAAATTTTTGCAAACTTTTGCAATCTTAACAAAACACCAATTTTGAGCTTAAAAATAAGCAAACAAACAGATCCTTATGACTATATAACCTACAAACAGATTAAGCTTTGACCTCAAAGAGCTTATATCAACAATCAAAAGAGAGTTTGAAATTCAGGATAAGCCACAATAAGCATTTGAAAAAGCAATTTCTCAAATTTTTTGAACACTTAGCACTTTTGACAGTTTTGGCAAAAACACAAAAATGACAATGCAGGCTATAGAGCTTTGTTTCTAACCTGTTTTTAACACTTGCACAAACTCAAAAACATCACAAATCAACAATAAGCAAGAGCACAATCAAATAAGCAAATAAAATAAGCTATAACCTAACAGGTTCAAACAATAAACTCTTAAAACCTTGAAAATGAGATTTAACACTTAAACACTTAAACAAACTAAATTTTTGGACTACTTTAAGCTAAACTAAACTGACTCAAGTGTCAAAATGCAATCTTGACCCATTTTGACCCATTAAAACAGTTATGCCAAACACCCCTTTAAACTCTTAAATGCTTTTTTAACTTGAAAACTTAAATCTTTTATGAACAACCCCTTAAGACCAGATATCTAACAAGCATAATAAGCAATATTAAGCATATTTAAACAACCAATAAGCAATCAAATAAGCTAAAACAGATTGTGCTAGTTTATAAGCTATTTTAAGACAGATTATATGAAAACTCAAACAAATGGTTTCTAAACTATAAAACAAGCATAATAAGCATTAAACATCATAAGCAAACACAAATAAGCAAATATAAGCAGACAATAAGCACAAATAAGCAGTTGAATAGTAAATAAGCTAAAAATGGAAAAATGAAACTTACAAAGGCCCTTGCTCAAAACAGGGCAAATGAGCTCAAAAGAGCTTATCTACTAGCTCTAGCTTATCAAAGATAAGCTAGTAGTGTCCATAAGCCCATCCAAATCCGGCTTATCATCCAAAAAGCTTTTTTGAGTGATTTTTGGTAAAATAAACTTAAACCTTACAAACTATGAAAAAGTTTTGTAAGACTTAAGTAACAGCTTAAGAATGTTATAAAAAGAGCTTTTGTGAGCTTATAAAACAGTTTTAAATCATCAAACACTTTAACTTAAAAACGGGGTAAAACATAAAAACTTCAATCTTTCATTAAACTTAAAATCATTACAAGGCTTTTAAGAAAACATTACAATAAAAAAAACTTAAATTATAAGCTGAAAAAGGAAATACAACTAGCTTTAAAACTTAAATAAAAATTACATTAAAAGAGACTAAAAACATAGAAAAAACTACTCCCCCACTACAAGGGTTAAGCCCTCTATTTATAGGCCGGATAGAAAGACCTAGATCCTTGGCTTGGTTTTCTTGTGTGACAAGAAAAGCAACATCAATCTTGGCCCTTCAAATCATATTTGTGCTTTTTTTGATCAATCATGGCCCTTGATTATTGCCACGCAATCATTCCCCAATGATTGCTTTTGGATTGCCAAAGTGTCAGGGCAAAACGTCACTCATTGCATCATTAACGGTATTCTAAAAGCGTTTAAGACGGGGGGTTTAATCCTTGGGTAAGTGTAATTTTGGGGATGGAGGGTGAACATTGAAAATGGGGTTTAGCGCGGAAAAGGGGTTTGTCCTGTTTGTCTAAATATGATTTGGTTGCAGATGGTGAACGTTTAGGTTTGGCAGAAACAAAACCCCTTAACTTGTATATTGTTTATTACAATTAAAGTCCTTGGTGATGCGATCTTTCTCCTTGGAGTTTGGGATGGGTATGCACCGTTAGTCTTTCCCCCCCCCCCCCCCCCCCTCCTTTAATACTAACGTGGTTAAATTTCAAAGGGATTGGGTGTTGACGGGTTTTAAAACAAATGTGGGTGGTTGGGCTTCATTGTTGGGACGGGTATAAAAGTAAAGTGGTGTTGGGCTTTTATTAAGGCTTAAGGCTAATAAGATATAAGTGGGCTTTCCCGGGCCTATTAGGTGGGTACGGGTGGGCCCACTTTTGGCAATTTATGTTTTTGGGTTTGGTTTTCGATGCTCTTTCCAATGCCTCATCTCGGGGTTGATTTGACTTGAATTTTGTTGATCGTTAGACTTTTGACTTGCTTTGATTTTTGAACCTTCTCTTACGCTCTTTCCTTTCTCCACGTGCTCTCAGGTTTTGTCCCCGTTTTGGCTTCGAATTTTTGTCCCTTTTCTTAGATATCCTATTCTGCACATTTACAAATGTAAAACATATAAATACAATATATTTTTGGTATGTTTTTAGTCATTTAAGTCCATTTTTAGTGGTCAAAGGTATGTGTAATTAAACACGATACAGTTCTTTTAATGACGCATCGCAACGCTTTCCTAACTTCTTCGCATCCTTTGAGATTTTATTCTTTTAAAGATTAATTTGAAGCTTGTCGGATATAGTTGGTTTAAGTTATTCGATCTCGTTTTGTCCATTAAAATAAATTGTGAAATTATTGAAAAACCAAAAATAATTTTCTTTTATTTTCTCTTAATTTCTTTTTAGTGCATGCGTACTCGTTCTTCTTCTAATCTCGTTGGTAATTCTTCTTCTAATCCAACCACTTCAAACCCGAAACGTCGTAACCGTAGACGTTCTAATCAAATAGTCGAACCGTTCGCTCTTGAAGAATCACCCGTAGTTACGATGGCCGATCAACGTACTATGGCGGAATTGCTCCGTGCACCCACTGAGGGATATAAGGAGGCAATTGTAGTTCCTCCAATTCTTGCTGAGCATTTCGAGCTCAAGCATAGTCTCATTAATATGATGACTTCGGACCAATTCTTCAGGCTTGAGAAAGACAATCCTCATGATCACATTCGTTGGTTTAACAAAATAACTTCCACCATCAAATACAAGGATGTGTCAAATTCAGCGATTAAGCTTATGCTTTTTCCTTTGTCTCTTGCGGGGGCAGCCCGTCGTTAGCTTAAAAAAGAACCCCCTCGTTCTATTCTCACTTGGGAAGATCTTGTGTCCAAATTCATCAACGAATTCTTTCCCCCCTCAAGAACGACAAACCTTCGAAATGAAATTTCTAATTTTTAACACAACGGTTTATAATCGTTCAAGATGCATAGGAATTAAATACAAAGATCCCCTTCGTGCTTGTCCTCTACATGGTTTCACCGAATTGCACCAACTTGATACTTTCTACAATGCCTTGAACCCGTGCCGAAGTCAAAGATTCCCTTGAATACTGCTGGCCGTCCCCAGTGGCAATCTTTTGGAAAGAAGTACTTAAGATGTGTTGACGATTATCAAAAACAAATCCAAGGTCCGCAATTCACGAAACAAATCGATTGTTTCTCAAGTGAAATCATGGAGGTAATTCTTCTTCTTCGATATACAGGCAAACTTACCAGCAGTAAATCAGCAAATGAGTGTTGTGACTACCGCTATGATGGCTATTCTTAAACAATTTCAAGCAACCTCACCTCCAGCTTCCGTAAAAGCTGTTGAGGAGATTTGTGTTACTTGCGGTGGTGCTCATCCGTATTATCTGTGTGTCGCCGCCGATGGCAACACTTTCCCGGAATATCGGGATAACATCCAAGGATACGTTGCAGCATCCAACGACGGTAACTACAAATCAGGGTAAGTCCGGTTATCGTCGCTCCAGTGTGGCTAATCTTACATAAACTTCATCAACCTGGTTTTGCTCAACAAAACGGGCAAAATAACCAAAACCGGTTTAGCCAACCTCAAGGATATAACCGAGGAAACAATTTCAACCAAAATGAAAATTATCAAGCTCCAACTCAACAAAACCAAAGTGTTCCTTTAAGTGAGTTGGAGAAAATTAAGAAAATGAATGATGTAAGCATAAAAGCCATACAAAACCAAATTAACCAAGTGAAAAATAAGTTAAGGAGTGAAATGCAAAATTCAATTCAAACTTCTATCTCTAACCAAACAAACAAGGTTAAGAACATGATGGGAAGCTTCTTTCAAATGAACACTGCTTCTACCTCGGGTACGGGAACACTCCCTAGCAACACCGTTGCTAACCCGAAGGGTGAATTAAAAGCCATTACCACTCAAATTGGTCTTGTTCTTGATAGACCCCATAGCCGTTTC
The DNA here is from genome assembly GCA_026074375.1 of Tanacetum coccineum. Lineage (NCBI taxonomy): Eukaryota > Viridiplantae > Streptophyta > Magnoliopsida > Asterales > Asteraceae > Tanacetum > Tanacetum coccineum. The sequence continues at coordinate 29,042 of BQNB010029813.1, forward strand.
CTAATGCCCTGCCCCCCCCCCTCCTTCCCATATTCATAACCGAAGGAGGATAAAGTGTTGAAGAGAATTTTAACAACCCTAAACATTTGAGTATACCATTAAGGTCCCACCTCCTCATGTCCAAAAAGCTAAACCTTCTTCTCAAAGAAACTTTGTGGTTCACCAAAGGGATCCTCGTTACCCTCATATCCCTTATCCTTCAAGAATGAACCAAGAAAAAAGGCAAGAGAAAGATGAAGTCCAAATTCATAAAATCTTTATTGGCGCAGAAATGTTCAACCACAACTTCACTAGTTCAATATCTCTTCTGTCGATGCTTTGATTCTTATGCTGAATACCAATGCAAAATGCGATAAGCTCTCTCCTTTCCAACAAGGAGAAACCTTAATATGAAATGGTAAATACACCCTTAATGAAACGTTGCTGAGGCGAGGTTATCCTAAAAAAGAAAAGTTACCCGAAAAATTCAGAGACCCTGGTAAATTCTCATTCCGAGTATGTTTTAGTGCAGCTCAAGTGAAAAGCCCTAGCCGATCTAGGTGCTAGCATCAACTTGATGCCACTCTTGGTTTGGAAAAAGTTATGATTACCCGAGCTTATTTCCACCCAAATGACTCTTGAACTTGCTAACCGGAGATACTTTGCCACTCCGAAAGGAATTTGAAAGAGATGTCCCATTGTTCCGGTTGGAAGTTGACATTCCGTGATTTTGTCATTGTTGATCCATTAGAGCGATCATGCGAGTCCCCTCATTTTGGGTAGACCTTTCTTACGGACCGCTCGTGCTTTTAATTAACGTTCACGAATTGTAAAGGAGAAGAAGACCACCTGCACAGTTCTCCGTGACGTAAAAGAAAGATTAATCTTGACCTATGAAGACATGACACATTCAAGCTATTCAACAAACGAACCTCATCAAGAATCAATCATACACGATTGATGTCTAACACTATGTATTTCACTATGAGGAAATTCGTGAAGATTTGTTTGCAACAAGTCATCAAGGTGGCAATCCCACTTCTTCTCTCACTTCTCATACCGACATTAACTCTCACCGGAAGCTAAGTGAATAGATATCTTTGATCCGGAGGAGAACATTATTAAAACTTTCTAAAATCTTGATAAAACCAATATCTACCTCCATATCATGATAATCAATTAAGTGGCATTCCCACTCTGATTTTGGAACCCGAGACCAAGTCTTCTTCTTCTTCCCCCACACTTACTTCCATCGAAGAAAGTGAATTAATTTGGGAAGAATTCGAAGCAAATCTACACAAGTGATTGCATTTCCCATCCACCAGGAAATAGTAAACCTAATAATCTCTCCTCTCCTCATTTTCAAAATTCTTTAAGTGGCAGTACCACTTCTTCTTCACCTAGTCTCCCTATTTATGAGACTAGCGACTATTTTCTTAAGGAGTTCGCCGATGAACTCGCTCTTATCACATTTCAATTAGGGACAAATGAAGATCTTCCAATGATGCCGAATCCTATCTATGAGAAATAGAGTTATTGTGCTTAAACATTATCCTAATCCCAGGAAATGGACTCTATTCTCGAAGATAATTCGGTTGATAAATATTCTCTTGATGACAAATCTTGAAGATACCATATTATAGCGAAGCTTCACAGCGATGAAAACAAGCTTCCTGATTACATCATACCCCCCACCATTATGGGGGATGATTATGATGAATGAACTCTTTAATCTTGAACCAGTTAATGTATAATGCTAATGAAAGATCCCTTTGGAGACTCCAAATAAGCAGAAAATCAAAAGATTCTAAAATTCTTGATTGAAGAAACTTGATCTTCCTGGGAATCAAGTGATTTCCTTCCTTACCGAGTTGTGAGACACGTGTTTTTCTATGAGGATTTTTCAAAGGATTTCGGATGCTTTGTCTCGACCATACAACGAGGACAAGGTATTTAATCCGGGTATACTCATTCATGAGAACCATTTTAAAGTCACCAATCTTGCAACAACAGAAAAGAATGTAAAGAAGATCACTAATGCTTCTTTAATTCTTGAGGATTTTAATCCTCCTCTTTATGAACTTCCTTTCCACAAAGAAGTTCCCGGGCTCAGAATTTTACTCTCGTTTTCGTCCGAAAATGAGGAAAAAGTTTTCAACCCCGGGATTCTCACTTCTAAAAGAGTTCATACTTCTCTTCTCCCGAAACTATCTCATCGGGGCCCTAAAGCTTTCAAAGTCATTAAAATTTTTGAAAGCCCGATGGAGATTTTTCCTTGCTCATATGGAGAGAACATTCCTTACTTGGATGTTCCATGTCTCCATTTCTATCCCCCTTGACAAGCTCAAGTATGGGGAATTGGGTCAAGCTAAGTGACCTAAAACAAGCGCTTCGTGGGTGGCAACCCATGCTTATCCTAATATGATCGTAGTAGTAGTATGCTAGCTTAAATAGTAATGAATAAGTGTTTTTTGTTATGAGAGGCTCGCCTCTTTCCTTTTCCGTGTTTTGTGTTTTGTGTTGTATTGTCCAGGATTTCCCGGATTTTTGAAGCCTCTCGTGCTCGCGGTTTTGTCCTTCGTTCACAAGAGCTTCACATCCTCAGCTGCATTTTGGGAATCCAATATCCAAATCTTATCGACTAACATTTTTATTTAAGCATACTTAATAAACGGCTTAGGATTTGCATAGAGACCCTTCTTAAAACATTGAGGACAATATTTAATTCTAGCATGGGGGGATCTATCGATTTGATTGTGCCTGCAGTCATTGTTTTCACGTAATCTCATTTTTACCTCTAAAATTTCAAAAAAATTAAAAAAAAATTAAAAATTTTCAAAAATAAAATAAGTGTTTTGTCACAATTTTGACTTTCCTGCTGGGTAGAATAAGAATAAATTTTGACTCGATCGAGCATGTTGAGCTCTAGCTTGTTCCTTAACTTTTAGACTAAGCGTTCGCGGATTGCGAAGAACGAAAAATGATAGAGTTAAGTGTGAGTTAGATGCTAAACAAGGATTATTTGGAAATCTTACAAGCTCATGTGTGTAATTTGTGCCTTTTTCTCCCATAAGCTCCTAACCGAACTAATAATACGTGCTATTTTTGAAAATTAAACTTAAATCAACAATTTTTGAAGTATAGTCGATATCAATAATTTTAGTTCAAATTTATACTTAAATTTTCTAAAACGAAATTTTCTCTATATCGTGGTAATATAAAGTGTAATAAAAAAATGTGGTAATAATTATAAACTGTGGGCTGATAAAAGTTTGCTGCATCTTGCCGGCTCACAACCGATGTTGCAGCCTTCTAAAGAAAATCCCTAGTAAAATTATATCCGAGACAGATAAAGTTTGCTGCATCTTGCCGGCTCACAACCGATGTTGCAGCCTTCTAAAAGGTCAAGGATTTCCTTAAGAATTAAATAATTATATTAAGTGTAGTAAATGTGAAATTAAGAAATAAAAGGTAAAATCTCTTTTCTTAAATTTAAATATCTTTTGAACTAAGACATTTATTTTAAGTTTTTCTAAATAAGCTATGTATATACGGGAAACCTAAGAGTCTTTGAAACCGAAGGTCCGTGAGTCCCGATACTAGTCTCTGTGGGGTGTCAAAATCCTGGTCACTTAGCCGCAAGGTTGGGATGTGCCGAGACGAAAGTCGCTACATGGGATGATCTCGCCTTCAAACTCATTATTCTCGGGTGGAACGTGAAGCATAGAATTTTGTAAAACGTTGATCCATGGTTGAAATTCGAAATGGCACATTCACCTAATATATAATAATTGTCGGGAGTGAAAAGTTCACAAGTTGCAAATATGAGTAGTGTTAGCATCTTAACTTATATTTAACGGTGATTTCGTTTTAAGCTTGGTTTGGAATAAGTGAAAAGTCAGGAACGATGAATTTATCCTTTTTAGGGGCATTTTAGGATTGAAATGCATCTTGTTCTATGATCCCTAAAAGTTATAAAAATAACGAAAGTCAAACGTTCTAGTTAGTTGCTTAATATGAAAAGTAAAAAAAAGAACAAAATATGTGTAGGAATAAGTGAATACATTTAAAAAATGGTCAAAACGGGGCTTTTCTAAACTTATGATTCATTAATTCCCCTTGACGAACACTTAGCTACTTTTCGAGGTTATTAGTCGAGGGGGATTAAGAGTCTTAGTTTTCTAAGTGCTTACTTATAGCATTGTGTGAGGACACGCAATAGTTTAGTATGGGGGATTTTGGTATGTGCCTAAATACACATACCTTTGACCTTTAAAACCGGACTTAAATGACAAAAAACGTACCAAAAATACATTGTATTTGTATGTTTTCATTTATATTGTGCAGGAAACGGATATCCGACAAAAGGACGAAAAATCAAGCAAAAACGGACAAAACTGAGCACAGAATAGAAAAGCGTGGAAAAGTCAAAGTCAAGTCAAAGCCAAAAAGTCAACCAAGTCAAGTCAAAGTTAACCCCGACAAAGTCAACAGTCAAAGTCAAAGCCGTAAATAAAGAAATGTTAAATGGGCCTACCCGTACCTATCTAATAGGCCGGGTCAACCCATTTATACATTATGAAGACTTAAGGGCCCAAATCCCTTTTATTTCTACATACGACCCAACTGCCATCCAAAAGCCCATACCACCCTTTAAACAACTGTTAAGCCCAACCCTTTAATTTTTAACTCAGTTAAGTCCCATAAGGACTGCACTTGCTAAACAACATATAACTTTTGAGGGCCGTACCTGCCAACCCACAAAAAATTATAACACCACAAGGGACCTTCGATGTAATACAACAATGCAACATAGGGGACCATTTCTGTCAATCTCTCAAACACTTACCCTGCACCTTTATAAAACAAATTTCCCGCCCATACTTACTGTTTATCTTCCCCAAAACTAACCCCACAACAAACCTGTCACTTTCCTCACCCCACCTCACTAGAAGCCATTGCCACCTTGGCAATCCCAAACCTCCCCATTGGATAAGGGAAACCAACAAGAAATCAAAGGTCACGATTTAAGGATTAGGCACCAAGAAAGATTAAAGGCTAAGATTGATTATGGCTTATACTCACACAACAAGCACACCAACCTTGAGCACTCTCAGAAGAAACACAAGAGAAGAGGCCAAGACTTAGTATAAATAGGCATAGTGTAGTTCATTTGCCCTTTGTCGAATTTTGTTAAGTCCATTCACTTGTATTAACAAATTTGTACCTTTTTAATATTGCAATTTACTTATCTTGTCTTCTAAATATCTATCTTTTAAATACCTGCATTTTATTTTAATGAAATTTACAGTTTTACTTTAAATTATTGTCATTTACATTACTTGTTTTTAAATACCGTGTTTTAAGCTCTATTATAAGCTTCTGAGACATCAAAAGTTTGTTTGGAAGTTTATTTTAAATTCTGTCAAAAAATTCAAAAAAAAAAAATCAAAAAGGAATTATGTCATGCAAGGAGCAAGGTTTATTATGGATGGCCTTGGTTTAGAGCTTCATGGGAAGCTATAGGAAAGTTTAATAAGCTGTTTGAGATCTATTGACTTGCCAAAAAGCTAAGGACCTTTGTAAGTTACTTTTTTTTTTTTCCATTTTTATGCAACTTTTACTATTCATAACTGCTAAGTTATTTATGCTTATTCTTGCTTTTTAATGGCTTATTGATTTTATTTTTTGCATTTTATGCTTATTTAATGCTTATTTGTCCTTTGTTTAAGCATTGTTTTTTTTTTTTTTTTTCTTTTTTTTTAATGATAAATTTGCTTATTATCCCCTTTAACTGCTTTGTTTGCTTATTGCTTATTTTATTGTTTTAAAAAACCTGTGTTCTTTTGGTGCTTATTGTTTTTAATATTAAGTTTCTATCATCTGTTTTCCAAAAAACCTTGGCTAAACACTTAACAATCAGCCCTAGGACAAGTGGATTTTTGTTTTCCTTAAGGGTTGTTGGGCAAATACCCAAAGAGGTGTCATATTTGTGTTTTAAGTAAACAGTTTGGGTCACTCTGCCATCTTTGGCAAGCATTTTAATCTTTTTTTAATCTGATTTTAAAAGGTTTCAAGTTGTAAAAGTTTGTTTTAAGTTTTGGTCAAAAAGGTGCTCAAAACTGTCTTGACAAATCAGTTTCATATGAGCTTATTTGATTAAGGCTTCAAAACAGTCTTTAGAGGTTTGGTTTGTGTTGTTTTTAAGTGTCTATATACATTAGTATAGTCCCTTTCATTTTACTTTTATTTTGCCAATTCTATGTCAAATATTTTGTTAAGTCAGTTTTTAGTCTCAAAAGTCCAATTTTGATTTTCAAATTTCAGTAGGTAAAAATTGTTTTTAGCTTTTAAAATTTTGAGCATAAGCACATTAGGAGTCATACTTAATTTGTTTTAACCTAATTTTCATTTTGGAGCTTATTTCCCAACTTATTTTTAGGCCTGCTTATACCCTTTGTCTTTTTAAGAAATAAAAAAAAAGAGTAGCATCACATAGGGAATGGCTAATTACAAGTTAGCTTTTCTAGTGTGTTAACGTATCTTCAAACTAATTATACTTTGTTGTATGTTAGATAGCCACCAAGATAGGCTTTAAGCTTATATGCTTTAAGCCATAAGGATCCTTCTTTGATCTTAAAAATAAGCTCAAAGGTTGTCCCCAAGGGTGTTTGCCTATCAGTTTTGTGGACCCTTCTTGCTTAATCATGCATTATTCTACTTATTTGCTTTTTTCTCTAGCTTAATCTTATATTTGTAGGAGCTTAGTAGGTGTAGTTGGTTATTTGTTTTTGCTTATTTCTCATTTACCCTAGCTTAATAGTTCTAAAAATAGCCCAACAGTTAGCTTAATCTAGACTTAGTTTGTTTTGCTTATTTATGTGCTTATTTTTAAGTTGTAAAAAAGTCACTTTTTTAAAGTTTAATCTTTTGGCTTATTTTACAAGTGTGCAAAAAGAAAAAGTTTCAAAAAGTAAAAACGGGGAAATCGTGAAGTTGAGGGTGAGCAAGGCTCGAACCCTCAACCTCACCAACCTCTACCCGTTTTAACACCACACACACAAACCACTCCTGCCCTTGGGTCTTTTCTGTCATAACTTGCACACATAATTATTTTACCCTACTTTTTTCAAATAATCCTTTAAGAGCCGTACGTGTTAGCTTATCTCCGGATATTTTTAAGCCAACTTTCAAAGATTTTATTTTTCTTAAATCCAGCATATCTTAAACTACTTTTCTGTATTTTTTCATTTTTTTCTCATATCGTTTACTAATTTTAATCTATTTTTCTTTTTAAAACAGTTTTTAAATCATAATAAATTATTAAAAAGTCAAAAAAATATAAATCTTTTTTTTTAAATTTTCTTTTATCATTTTGCACCTAGTAAAATTAATTTTGCACTCTTAGGGTTATTTTTGCATAATTTCGTTTTTTAATGAACGGGATTCGAATCCCGTTCTCGTTTTTAGTTTAAAATCCGTCCAGCTTTCGTTTTAGTTTTTCTTCATCGTTTTTTTGCATTTTTAACAGTAGTAAATTAAAACCAAATCCAAAAAATCTTTATCCATTCAATTCACGCGATCACAAACGTAATCCGATTTTCAATTCGCACCTCGTTGGGAAACGACCCGAGGGATTTTTGATTTTCCTTTGGATAAAAGGAATTTCTTTGAGTCTTTCGGAATTCTTATTATTACTATAATTGAATTATAATCTTGAAATTATCCTTATATATTTATTATATTTATTATAATTTATATATACAAAAAGGCTAGTTTCAAAGACAATCATTTTGGCGCCGCTGCCGGGGAGGTGTGTGCGATTTTCGTGAATACGTTTGAAGATTAGTTTTTGAAGACCCTTCCCTCGTGAAGTTCTCATTCCCGTTTGTGAATATTTTTTTAAAAAAATATTAAAAAAAATACAAAAATATTTTTCATTTTCTTTTATTAGTATTAGTATAAGATAAAAAAATCAAGAAAAAAATCAAAAATATAAAAAAATTGTCCTTAATCAAGAAATAAAATCCATCATCAATATAATGCTTGCATCTTGAGCATTATCATAATAAGTTCCCGAACAAAAGATTCAAAACTTGCCTTTGTGTCACTTGCGACGTACGGCTCACCTTTAAAAGTTTAACAAACTCTAAGAGGGGTATAAGGAGGGTTGTTCCGAGGAACTACGACCCTAAAGGAGAAAGGTTTTTGATCAATTAAGATTATACCTTTTATAAATATAATATATAAATATAAATAAATATAAATAATATATTTACAGGGTAAGAATCGAAAAATCTCTCAATTATAGTAATCCGGGAGTATGATTCCCGGGTCGTTATCCCCAACGAGGATTGCAATTGAAAGCCGAGAGTCATTTTGAGAATCGATGCTTGAATGGAACAAGATTATGATTGGTTATCTAAAACTACGGGAAAGTTAAGGCAATAACTTAAAAACAATTAAGGTAAGACAAATTTTAACTAAAAACGCAAAACGGGAATCCTAAACGGGACCTAAAAATCCTAAATTATCAAATTTAAGTCTAAAATATCTTTTTGGTTTTAATAAGTCTTAAATTGATTTAAAGAATCTAGACAAAGAAAACTAGACCAAAACGAAAAAATTAAGCTAAAAACACTAAAAAACATGAACGGATCAATCAATGTTCTTTAAAAAACCAAATATTGCAATTTAAACTCCATACTAAAGCAAATCTAATTTTCCTGGTTCTAAATGTTTAAAAGAAAATATCTAAAAAGAATTATATTTTTTTGACTTTCTTATAATTTTTTATGAATTAAAAACGATTTTAATGAAATTAAATGTTTAAAAATACTAAACAATTTATAAAAAAACTGGAAAAATCATGAAAAGTAGCTTGAACAGTGAGGAGTCTAATAAAAATAAGATGGGAAAAACAGCTTATCGAATAAGCTGTGAAATAAGCTAAAAATGGCTTATAAGCTAAAAGGCCTAAAACGTATATAAAAGATTGACTGTGCAAAGATAAACCGAAAAAGACCCCAGGGCAAGTTGGTTAGTGCGTGTGATGTGTAAAAAACGTTTGGTCGATTAGGGGTGAGGTCTCGGGTTCGAGTCCTGCTCACCCTTGACTTCCCCCAATTCCCAAATGTTTTTTACATGCCATTTTTTTACAACTTTTTAGAGAAACACTAAATAAGCAATTTTTACAAAAGCACTTTTTTTATAAACAAAAAATAAGCTCAGAATAAGCAATTAAAGGGGACAGAATAAGCTAAACACTAAGACACTTAAATTGACAAACTGTTAAGCATTTTAAGAAAAATAAGCTAGTGAAAATGACAAATAAGCTAAGACATATATAAGGGCATATCTAAAAAGCACATAAGAACAAAAATAAGCAACTACAATAAGCTAGAATGACAGTTTTAATCAAAAAGCTATAAAACTTAGAAATTTTAAGCTAATAGGCAAATAAGCTCCAAACTAAAGGAAAATAAGCTAAAGGGGACTTATACTAACCTAATAAGCTATACTAACCTAGAATAAGCAAATGCAATAAGCTAAGAAGCCTTAATAAGCAAATTAGTTTTTTGGTTAAAACTGATAAGCAAACAGGCCAAGAGGGACTTTTCTAGCTTAAAAATAAGCTAGCAAAAGGATCCTTGTGGCTTAGTGGCTTATACCATAAAAAGATTGGCCAAAAAGCTACAATAAGCAACAATGAAAAAGCATTTTGAAATTCAAATAAGCACTTAAAAAACTTCATGAAAAAGCTATTTCACACAGATTCAACACTTAGACAAAAAATTTGCAACTTTTTGTAATCTTAACGAAACACCAATTTTGAGCTTAAAAATAAGCAACTAAACAGATCCTTATGACTTAATAACCTACAAACAGATTAAGCTTTAACCTCAAAGAACTTATATCAACAATCAAAAGGGAGTTTGAAATTCAGGATATGCAACAGTAAGCAAATGAAAAAGCATTTTCTCAAACTTTTTGAACACTAAGCAATCTTTGACAGTTTTGGCAAAAACTTAAAACAACAATGCAGGCTATAGAGCTATGAACCTAACTTGTTCTAAGACTTGTACAAACACAAAAACATCACAAAACTCAAGTTTCATAGACTTAATCAAATAAGCAGGTGAAATAAGCTATAAGCTCTCAGATTCAAACAACATGCTATAAAACTTATGATTCTTAGAATCCAACTTAAGCAATGAATCAAAAAACATGGTAAAAGACTTAAAAAAGATGAAGGTTTAAATTTTCCAAAATGCGGTCAAAAAAGGACATGGCAATACTAACTATGGGTTAGTACTGCTTGTGCCAAACACCCTTTTAAGTTTTTCAAAGGCATTTTAAACTTGATTTTTAAAGATTTAAGCAAACTTTTCCAAATACCAGATGTTTGACAGGTAAATTAGACACTTTTAAACAAATTCCAACAACAAATAAGCACTTAAATAAGCTGAGACAGATTATGCAATTATAAGCTAAGATAGACAAAAATTTAAGAAAACTTAAACTAATGACTTCTAAACTACAAGACAAGCATAATAAGCATTAAACATCACAAATAAGCATAAATAAGCAAAGATAAGCAGGCAATAAGCACAAATAAGCAATTCTACAGTAGATAAGCTAAAAATGGAAAAAATAAAACTTACAAAGGTCTAAGCTTTTTCTTATGAATTTCAAGACCCAAAACAACTTATCACAATCCTATAGCTTATCCACATAAGCACTAACCCATGGCCATCCAAAATATACCATGATCCATGAGATCTTCTTTATATTTTTTGGTATTTTTTTTTATAATTTTATGATTAAAATAGTAAATAAAAGTGATAAAACAGTAAAATAAGGTTTGATTCAAGAACAAAAATGCCTCAGTGAAGCTTTTAGGATGAGATCCAAATTTGTTTCATAGTCTTTTTAAATCTTAAACAGGTTATAATACAATGGACAAACGCTAAAAACTTAAAACACAAACCTCAAAATTTCATTAAAAACTTAAACTTTTACAAAGGAAAGGAAATACAACTAGCTTTAAAACTTAAATAAAAATTACATTAAAAGAGACTAAAAACATAGAAAAAACTACTCCCCTACTACAAGGGTTAAGTCCTCTATTTATAGGCCGGATAGAAGGACCTAGATCCTTGGCTTGGTTTTCTTGTGTGAGAGGAAAAGCAGCATCAACCTTGGCCCTTCAAATCATATTTGTGCTTCTTTTGATCAATCATGGCCCTTGATTATTGCCACGCAATCATTCCCCAATGATTGCTTTTGGATTGCCAACGTGTCAGAGCAAAACGTCACTCATTGCATCATTATTGGCTTCTAGAAGGTGGGTTTAATCTTTGGGGTAAGTGTAATTTTGGGGATGGTGGGTGAACAGTGAAAATGGGGTTTAGCGGGAAAAGGGGTTGTCCTGTTTTTGATTGTGCCATGGGTGAAAGTTTAGGGTTTTGGCAAAACAAACCCCTTAACTTGTATATTGTTATTACAATTAAAGTCCATGGGTGATGCATCTTTGGTCCTTGGAGTTTGGGATGGGTTTGCACCGTTAGTCCTTTTAAGGACTAACGGGGTTAAATTTAAAAGGGAATGGGTGTTGACGGGGTGTTATAAAAGGTGTGGTGTTGTGCTCATTGTTGGGACGGGTATAAAAGTAAAGTGGTGTTGGGCTTTTATTAAGGCTTAAGGCTTATAAGATATAAGTGGGCTTTCCCGGGCCCACTAGGTGGCTACGGGTGGGCCTACTTTTGGCAGTTTAGGTTTTTAGGTTTGGTTTTCGATGCTCTTTCCAATGCCTGATCACGGGGTTGATTTGACTTGAATTTTGTTGACTTTGACTTTTTGACTTGGCTTTGATTTTGACTTCTCTTTTACGCTCTTTCCGTTCTCGTGCTCGGTTTTGTCGTTTTAGCTTCGATTTTTGTCCTTTTCTTAGATATCCATTTCCTGCATAATACAAATGTAAAACATATAAATACAATGTATTTTTGGTACGTTTTTAGTCATTTAAGTCCGATTTTAGTGGTCAAAGGAATGTGTAATTAAACACATACCAGTTTTTAATAGCTTCGCGCTTTCCTACTTCTTCGCTCCTTTGAGCGTTTTTCTTTTAAAGAGCTACCGTGAAGCTTGTCGATTATTGGTTTAAGTTATTCGATCTCGTTTTGACCATTAAAATAAATTGTGAAATTATTGAAAAGCCAAAAATATTTTTCTTTTATTTTCTCTTAATTTCTTATGAATGCATGCGACGTCCGTTCTTCTTATAATCTCGTTGGTAATTCTTCTTCTAATCCAACCACTTTAAACCCGAAACGTCGTAACCGTAGACGTTCTAATCAAATAGTCGAACCGTTCGCTCTTGAAGAATCACCCGTAGTTACGATGGCCGATCAACGTACTATGGCGGAATTGCTCCGTGCACCCACCGAGGGATATAAGGAGGCAATTGTAGTTCCTCCAATTCTTGCTGAGCATTTCGAGCTCAAGCATAGTCTCATTAATATGATGACTTCGGACCAATTCTTCAGACTTGAGAAAGACAATCCTCATGATCACATTCGTTGGTTTAACAAAATAACTTCCATCATCAAATACAAGGATGTGCCGAATTCAGCGATTAAGCTTATGCTTTTTCCTTTGTCTCTTGCGGGGGCAGCCCGTCGTTAGCTTGAAAAAGAACCCCCTCGTTCTATTCTCACTTGGGAAGATCTTGTGTCCAAATTCATCAACGAATTCTTTCCCCCTTCAAGAAGGACAAACCTTCGAAATGAAATTTCTAATTTTCAACAACGGTTTGATGAATCGTTTCATGAGGCATGGGATCGATACAAAGATCTCCTTCGTGCTTGTCCTCATCATGGTTTCACCGAATTGGGCACCACCTTGATACTACTTCTACAATGCCTTGAACGCGCTCGGCCGTACCAAGATTCCTTGAATTTCTGCCGGGCCGTGTCAATCTTTTGGAAAGAAGTACTCAAGATGTGTTGACGATAATCAAAAAACAAATTCCAAGTCCGCATTCCACGAACAAACCGAATTGTTTCTCAATTGAAATCCAAGTGATGGTATTCTATCTTTCTCCGATATAGCCAAACTTACTCATGCAGTAAATCAGCAAATGAGTGTTGTGACTACCGCTATGATGGCTATTCTTAAACAATTTCAAGCAACCTCACCTCTAGCTTCCGTAAAAGCAGTTGAGGAGATTTGTGTTACTTGCGGTGGTGCTCATCCGTATTATCTGTGTGTCGCCGCCGATGGCAACACTTTCCCGGAATATCGGGATAACATCCAAGGATACGTTGCAGCAGCCATGGGTAACTACAATCAGGGTAATTCCGGTTATCGTCCTCCAGGTGTGGCTAATCAAACTCAACAACCTGGTTTTGCTCAACAAAACGGGCAAAATAACCAAAACCGGTTTAGCCAACCTCAAGGATATAACCAAGGAAACAATTTCAACCAAAATGCAAATTATCAAGCTCCAACTCAACAAAACCAAAGTGTTCCTTTAAGTGAGTTGGAGAAAATTAAGAAAATGAATGATGTAAGCATAAAAGCCATACAAAACCAAATTAACCAAGTGAAAAATGAGTTAAGGAGTGAAATGCAAAATTTAATTCAAACTTCTATCTCTAACCAAACAAACAAGGTTAAGAACATGATGGCAAGCTTCTTTCAAATGAACACTGCTTCTACCTCGGGTACGGGAACACTCCCTAGCAACACCGTTGCTAACCCGAAGGGTGAATTAAAAGCCATTACCACTCAAATTGGTCTTGTTCTTGATAGACCTACCGTTCCTATGCCTCCTTCATTCATATATCCGGAGGAGGATGAACGTGTTGAAGAGAATTTAACAGACCCGGAACATGGTGAGTATACCATTAAGGTCCCACCTCCTCATGTCCAAAAAGCTAAACCTTCTTCTCAAAGAAACTTTGTGGTTCACCAAAGGGATCCTCGTTACCCTCATATCCCTTATCCTTCAAGAATGAACCAAGAAAAAAGGCAAGAGAAAGATGAAGTCCAAATTCACAAATTTTGGCAAATGTTCAAACAACTTCACATCAATATCTCTCTTGTCAATGCTTTGATTCTTATTCTGAAATACCAAAAAATGCTTAAGTCTCTCCTTTCCAACAAGGAGAAACTTATTGAATTGGTAAATACACCCCTTAATGAAAATTGCTCAGCGGTTATCCTAAAGAAGTTACCCGAAAAACTCAGAGACCCTGGGAAATTTCTCATCAATGAAAATTGCTCAGCCGATCTAGGTGCTAGCATCAACTTGATGCAACTCTTGGTTTTGAAAAAGTTATGATTACCCGAGCTTATTTCCACCCAAATGACTCTTGAACTTGCTAACCGGGATATTTGCACTCCGAAAGGAATTGCAAGAGATGTCTTTGTTCCGGTTGGAAAGTTGACATTCCCCGCTGATTTTGTCATTGTTGATTATGAGAGCGATCCGCGAGTCCCCCTCATTTTGGGTAGACCTTTCTTACGGACCGCTCGTGCTATAATTAACGTTCACGGAGAAGAAATGATTCTCCGTGACGGTAATGAAAGATTAATCTTGAATATGAGACATGACACTTCAAGCTATTCAAACGAACCTCATCAATAATCAATCAACATGATTGATGTCTACAATGTTTCACATGAGGAAATTCGTGAAGATTTGTTTGCAACAAGTCATCAAGGTGGCAATCCCACTTCTTCCTCACTAATTCACATACCGACTTAACTTTTCGGAAGTTAATTATGCGATCTTATGATATCCGAAGAGACATTATTGAGAACTTGCTAAATCTTGATAAAACCAAAGATCTACCTCCATATCATGATAATCAATTAAGTGGCATTCCCACTCTGATTTTGGAACCCGAGACCAAGTCTTCTTCTTCTTCCCCCACACTTACTTCCATCGAAGAAAGTGAATTAATTTGGGAAGAATTCGAAGCTTATCTCACAAGTGATTCATTCCACGCAGAAATAGTAATTCTCTGATTTCATCTCCTCTCCCTCATTTTCATAATTCTTTAAGTGGCAGTACCACTTCTTCTTCACCTAGTCTCCCAATTTCTGAGACTAGCGACTATTTTCTTGAGGAGTTCGCCGATGAACTCGCTCTTATCACATTTCTATTGGGAAATGATGATCTTCCCTTTGATGCCGAATCCGATCTTTGAGAAATAGAGTATTTGCTTAACCATGATCCTATCAAGGAAATGGACTCTATTCTCGAAGATTCGGTTGATAAATATTCTCTTGATGACAATCTTGATGATACCATTTCTGAGATGTTCACCGATGAACATGCTCTTGATTACTCATCCCCACCATTATGGGATGATTATGATGATGAACTTTTTGATCTTGAGACCGTTAATGATAATGCTTATGAAGATCCATTTGACTCCAAATAAGAGAAAATCAAAGATTCTAAAATCTTGATTGATGAACTTGATCTTCCTGGATCAAGTGATTTCCTTCCTTTTCCCGAGTGTGACTCGGTTTTCTATGAGGATTTTTCCAAGGTTGATGCTTTGTCTTCGACCAACAACGAGGACAAGGTATTTAATCCGGGTAAGACTCATTGTCATCGCGAGAACATTTTGAAGTCACCAATCTTGCACAACATGAAAAGAATGTAACAAAATCGACACAGATCACTAATGCTTCTTTAATTCTTGAGGATTTTAATCCTCCTCTTTATGAACTTCCTTTCCACAAAGAAGTTCCCGGGCTCAGAATTTTACTCTCGTTTTCATCCGAAAATAAGGAAAACGTTTTCAACCCCGAGATTCTAACTTCTAAAAGAGTTCATACTTCTTTCTCCCAGAATTATCTCATCGGGGCCCTAAAGCTTTCAAAGTCATCAAAATTTTTGAAAGCCCGATGGAGATTTTTCCTTGCTCATATGGAGAGAACATTCCTTACTTGGATGTTCCATGTCTCCATTTCTATCCCCCTTGACCAGCTCAAGTATGGGGGAATCGGGTCAAGCTAAGTGACCTAAAACAAGCGCTTCGTGGGTGGCAACCCATGCTTATCCTAATATGATCATAGTAGTAGTATGCTAGCTTAAATAGTAATGAATAAGTGTTTTTTGTTGTGAGAGGCTCGCCTCTTTCCTTTTCCGTGTTTTGTGTTTTGTGTTGTATTGTCCAGGATTTCCCGGATTTTTGAAGCCTCTCGTGCTCGCGGTTTTGTCCTTCGTTCACAAGAGCTTCACATCCTCAGCTTCATTTTGGGAATCCGATATCCAAATCTTATCGACTAACGTTTATCTTTAAGCATACTTAATAAACGGCTTAGGATTTACGTAGAGACCCTTCTTAAAACATTGAGGACAATGTTTAATTCTAGTATGGGGGGATCTATCGATTTGATTGTGCCTGCAGTCGTTGTTTTCGCGTAATCCCGTTTTTACCACCAAAATTTCAAAAAAATGAAAAAATTTAAAATTTTTCAAAAATAAAATAAGTGTTTTGTCACAATTTTGACTTTCCTGCTGGGTAGAATAAGAATAAATTTTGACTCGATCGAGCGTGTTGAGCTCTAGCTTGTTCCTTAACTTTTAGACTAAGCGTTCGCGGATTTTCGCGAAGGACGAAAAATGATAGAGTTAATTATGAGTTGGATGCTAAACAAGGATTATTTGGAAATCTTACAAGCTCATGTGTGTAATTTGTGGCTTTTTCTCCCATAAGCTTCTAACCGGACTAATAATACGTGCTCTTTTCGAAAATTAAACTTAAATCAACAATTTTTGAAGTATAGTCGATATCAATAATTTTAGTTCAAATTTATACTTAAATTTTCTAAAAGGAAGTTTTCTCTATATATCGTGGTAATATAAAGTGTTAAAAAAATGAAAAGAAATGAGTAATAATTATAAACTGTGGGCTGATAAAAGTTTGTTGCATCTTGCCGGCTCACAACCGATGTTGCAGCCTTCTAAAGAAAGCCCATAGTAAGAATAATAATCCGAGACTGATAAAAGTTTGCTGCATCTTGCCGGCTCACAACCGATGTTGCAGCCTTCTAAAAGGTCGAGGATTTCCTTAAGAATGAATAATTGTATTAAGTGTAGTAAATGTGAATTAATAAATATAGGGAAAATCTCTTTTTCTTAAATTTAAATATGCTTTTGAACTAAGACTATTTTATTTTAAGTTTTTCTAAAAAAAGCTATGTATATACAGGAAACCTAAGAGTTTTTGAAACCGAAGGTCCGTGAGTCCCGATACTAGTCTCTGTGAGGTGTCAAAAGCCTGGTCACTTAGCCGCAAGGTTGGGATGTGCCGAGACGAAAGTCGCTACATGGGATGATCTCGCCTTCAAACTCATTATTCTCGGGTGGAACGTGAAGCATAGAATTTTGTAAAACGTTAATCCATGGTTGAAATTCGAAATGGCACATTCACCATATATATAATAATTGCCGGGAATGAAAAGTTCACAAGTTACAAATATGAGTAGTCTTAGCATCTTAACTTGCATTTAACGGTGATTTTGTTTTAAGCTTGGTTTGGAATAAATGAAAAGTTAGGGACGATGAATTTATCCTTTTTGGGGCATTTTAAGATTGAAATGCGTCTTGTTCTATGATCCCAAATGAAAATAACAAAATTCAAACGTATTAGTTAGTAAAGAAAAAGGAAAATACAAAAATATTAGTGGTAGTTAGTGTAAATAATACAAATGGTAAAAACGGGGCTTTTCAAAGCTATTGATTTCTTTAATTCCCCTTGACGAACACTTAGCTACTTTTCGAGGTTATTAGTCGAGGGGGATTAAGAGTCTTAATTTTCTATGTGCTTACTTGTAGCATTACGTAAGGACACACAATAGTTTAGTATAGGGGATTTTGGTATGTGCTTAATTACACATACCGTTTTCCATTTAAACCAGACTTAAATGACCAAAAACGTACCAAAAATACATTGTATTCGTATGTTTTCATTTATATTGTGGAGGAAACGAATATCCAAGAAAAGGACAAAATCAAAGCCAAAAATGACAAAACCAAGCACGGGAACAGAAAGAGCGTGAAGCAAAACCCAAGTCAAAGTCAAAAAGTCAACCCAAGTCAAAGCAAATACAACTTCAAGGACTGAAGTTGTCAAATCCCTAAAATTGATATACAAGGACTGAAGTTGTAATTATGCCATATATAACTTTAGGGGCCATTTCTGCCAAACCCTAAAGTTACATAACCAAAAGGACTAATTGTGTAATCAACTTATAACTTTGGGGGGCTCAAACTGCCAACCCTCAAAGTTATTACACCACAAGGACTTATCTTGCAACAACTCATATCAACCAGAGGGACCACTTTTGCCATTTCTCTTAAACATTTACCCTGCACCAAAAATGAACTACTGTTTATTTTCCCCATTTCCCGCCTAAACCCTACCCCACTATTCACCAATCATTTTCACTTCTCCCCTGCTACATTCCAAACCAAAGTCACACCCCCATACTACCCCACACCTCACATGGCTTATTGCCATGTTGGCAATCCCTAAGCTCTTAATTCGTCCAAGGTAGATGACAAGAAATTGAGGGTTGAGATCATACAACTTGGGGAACACTCAAGATCAATGACCAAGATGATTTTGGAACTTAACTCACACAATAAAAACACATTGTTTTTGTCTCAGCAAAGAAACACAAGAATGGGACAAGACTCTTAATCGTTTATTATATATAGGGTTCATTTGTAAGCATTTAGGCATCTAGCTTTTAACTTAGTCTAATTTTCAGCTTTCCTTAGTTTTAGTTCAGCTTATTGTACTTTTAATCTTGTAATATCTTAAAGTTTAATGAAATTCCAATTTTTAGCTTAAAAATCTGTTTTGCTTAATATTGTGTTTGAAGTCTCCAAAAGTTTTTCAAAAGCTCTTTTAAGCTCTCACTTAAGCATTGTATTAATCTGTTTTAAGAAAACTCTAAAGAAACTTAAGAAAATTTTTATAAAAATCAAAACAAAAATCTCCCTCAAAATACCACAGCTTAATATTTGGATGATAAGCCAAAAAGGGATGGGCTTATGGACTCTCACTAGCTTGTCTTTGACAAGCTAGAGCTTATAGAATCCTTTGTTTGCCCTATTTTGAGCAAGGGCTTGGTAAGTTCTCATCTTTCATTTTTTAGCTTATTACTGTTCGTTAGCTTATTTAGTGCTTATTTTTTGCTTATCTTGCTTATTTATGTCCTTATATGATTATATGTCTTTACTTGTGCTTGTATGTTGCTTGTTTAAGTTTTTCCTTCAAAACTGTCTTATTTTCTTGAAATTTGCTTATTTCCTTTTTGCTTATTTAAGTGCTTAATATGTGCTGAAGTTTGTTCATCTTTGCTTATTTGTTATGGCTTTTATTCTGTCTTTAACTATCTTTGCTTAAATCTTTGTTTAATTGTCTTAAAATTGTATTTTCAATCTTAAAGGGGTGTTTGGCACAAGGTGCCAAAGTGGGTCATTTGAGTCAAAAACCATTGGGTCACTTTGCTTACTTTTACAAACTCTTTTTAAGTTGTGGTTAATCTATTTTCAAAAGATTTTTGGTTTAAAGGATTGATTTAAAGTTTTTCTAAAAACTTCTTTGAAAGTGTTCTTGACAAAACAGCTCACAAGAGTTTTTTAAGCTAAGGCCTTCAAACCAAAATTCTTTTTGAGTAGTTTTTGTGTCGTTTTTCAATGGACTTCAAAAATTCAGTAGTATAACTGTCTTTTAAGTTTCCTTTTGTGTTTTTACAATCTGTCTAAGTTTTTGTCAAGAAAATTTTAGTTTAAAACTGCCTTTTTCAATTTACATTTTAAGTTAGTTAAAATTGTTTTTAGCTTTTGAATCTTTGAGCATAAGTCAGTCTAAATCTGTTTTAACTTATTTTTCATTTTTAAGCTTATTTGCTAAACTTATTTTAAGCCTGCAAATTATAATTTTTTTTACAAAAACTCAGCACACACTGAGTTTACTCAGTACATGCTGAGTGGACAAGCACTTTTCACAAGCCCGTTTTAGGGCTTATTTTTGTTTCAAATTTAAATCTTTTTGTTGTTTTAGGAAGCTTATAAGCCAATCTTTAAGCCCCCATAGCTTATTAAGCCATAAGGTTCCATCCTTGGGCTTAAAAATAAGCCCAAAGTCAACTCAGTACATACTGAGTTTACTCAGCATGTACTGAGTGCAAACCCTAACTTTTAGTTAGCTTTTTATTAGCTTATTTGTTTTTCAAATTCCTTTTTCTTTACTTTTTAGGAAAGCCCATAAGCTGCTCTTTAAGCTCATATGACCCTCATGCCCATAAGGATCTGTTTGGTGCTTAAAAATTAAGCCCAAACCTTGTCCTCTAGGCTACCTTGCATCTAATTATTGTGCTTATTGCTTATTGACTGTTTCCTGGCTTACCTGCTTATTCCTTAGCTTATTTTTGTTTATTGTGCTTCTTAGGTTAGTAGATAATCTGTTTTAGTTTCTTTTCATTTTTCATTTGCTTAATTGTCAAAAAAATTAGCAAACAGTTTAGCTCATTTAAACTTAGTTCAAAAAAGTGTTATCTGCCCACATTTTGCTTATTTTCTCAGATTATTTTAAGTTTTCCTAAAAAGTTGTTATTTTTAAAATTGCTTATTTTTGTCTCCTTTATAAGTTTTTAAAAGAAAATTAAAAAAAATTTCAAAGGAGAGGCCTCCTCGCGGGCGCCTCAACACACATGACCTCCCCTTTGCATAGAAAACGTCCCACAAACCCACACTCATAACCATCATGCTACAATAGCTCATCCATCCACTTCTTGCACAATTAATTATTTATTGTCACTTTTTCTTTTTAGCTTTATAAGCTGTTTCAGCTTATTTTGGCTTATTTATAAGCCCACTTTTCTAGCTTTTATTTTTCCTAAATCCAGTACACTTTAAACTACTTTTCTGTATTTTTTGGGATTTTTCCCATTTTGTTTAATGTTTTTATCATTTATTTTCTTTAAAACCGTTTTTTAATTATTAAAAATTAAATCAAAATAAAAAATATATAATTCTTTTTTAGAAAATTTTCTTTTATCATATTACACTTAGGAAAAATAGAAAAACTTTCGTAGGGTCCTTTTTGCAAACTTTTGTTTTTTAAAGAACGGGATTCGTTCCCGTTCACGTTTTTTGTGTTTTAAAGCTCAAATCAACTCCGTTTTCGTTCTAGTTTTCTTTAATCTTACTTTTTAGTTAATTAGAGTCTATTAAAAGTAAGAAAAAACATTTTAGGTTAATTTTTGAAATTTTAGGGTTTTTAGATCCCGTTTAAGGTTCCCATTTTGCGTTTTTAGTCAAAATTTGTCTTGCCTTAAGTGTTTTTAAGCTTTGCCTTAATTTTCCTGTAGTTTTAGATAACCAATCCAAATCTTTTCAATTCAAGCATCAAATATCAAACCGACTTTCGACTTTCCAATTCACTCTTCGTTGGGGATAAACGACCCGGGAATATTCTATACTACTTCCGGTTATCATTGATTTTTGATTCTTATTATTATATATTTATATAAGTATTTATATTCATATTTATATTTATATAGTAAGAGTTGAAGATCAGTCCATCAAGAAAGTATGGTTTATTGCTTAAGTTATTGGAGACATTGAATTTTGGGTACCCTTGAACATACCCTTTTACGATAATTTTCAACTTTTGGTTTAGGTAACAATGATGTTTCAGTTCCATGACCGTTGATGGCCTGAAATTAACATAGATTGACAAGACTGTTTATCAATGTAAGTCGAATCAAAATGAACTGAAATTTGACTGCATATTATGAGTTGTGCAAAGTAACTACATATGAACCACAATGTGAAATACTTTTTACGATAACTCTCACTACTGCCTTTTAGTTGTGGATGTTGCAATTACATTTCATACTGCAACTAGATTTATAAATGATGTTTCATCCCCTAACAAGAATGTGGTAACATCCCAATTCATGCACGAACTCCACCGACTGATGTAATAGACAAAGTGGCAACCCACGAGACTGAATAAAACCCAAGTCCCCCAAAAAAGGTCCATTCTCCCAAACTCTCATAGAAGCAAAGAAGAAAAAAGCGAAATAGCGAGCAAAAGGCAATAACAGCAGCATGCAAGCTTTTGCAAACGAATAAGTAAACTAGCATATGAAATGTATAACAACATCCAGCTCCGACAAATAGTATAACTACATTAGGAACAATATTCTAAAACGAGCTGATGTTCTCACCAATGTAATGTAATTGTAAACTAAGCTACTAGCGACTAGTTACTGGCCACCCACCTAATGCACTACGCATATTTATTAATCATTTGCTCACGTGTCAAAAACAAAATAAAAGCTGCAGCGAAGCAGCGGGCATATATCCTTGTTATATTATAATTATAATTATAAAACCATACAATTCGCAAGAACTCTGACCCGACAAATGCCGGTCCAACCCGCCAACCGACCCGACCTGACCCATCCTTTTTTGTGTGGTGTTATTGGTTGGCTTGACCTATCTGTCTCTTCTCTACTCTAGTAAACCATATTTGCCCCTATTTATTTAACAATATACTAAAGATGGTGAAGAGTAGCGACAAAGAAAACCTGGACTGGGTTTTTTTTGGGCTTTATGTTTTTTTTCTTTTGTGTGACGGTTTGTTTCTAGGTAAATAATTAAAAAAAGGTTGTTGATATCTCATTAGTTTCAGGATTTTCTTCCAATCATTCTTCCAGAGTTTTCTAGCACACCTAATCACCACCGTCAATAAGATCAAATACCCAAGAATGATCAACACACGAGAGTTAAAAAAAAGGCGCATACATGCTGTCAAATCAGATATGTGTAGGAGGGTAAAATCTCATGTCCCCGTATTATTAAGATGCAACACAATAGATGAATGTATTGGATAGTTCTAGATGTGGGTGTTAGCCTTATCACATCACATACATACATACGAATTGGTGAGATTTCTATAGAGAGAGAGATGAGTTTAGAGAGAGAAAGAACTAGGGGAAAATGGTTACTTCACATAAGATAAGAAAATGAGCAACACCCTCTCCATACTTGGAGAGGGCTTTATATAGTGTGCTAGAGCCAGCCATGGTGTTTAAGTGGGCTTCCATGGACCGGGCTTGATATCTAATGGGCTTTAAGCTCGTAACTTAGGCCCAAATGGCTTATAGAATTCCCGAGAACATAATCTAGACTAATATAAGGTTCGGGAATATTAATGACCATCACTTTACTAAAAACTAGGTCTAACAATATCCCCCTAAGGGGTGGTCATTGCACATATGGCTTCACTTCTTGTGACGTCTTGAGTCTTGGAACCTTGTAGTCTTGGGAAATCTCTTAAAGTTCCTTTCGCATGCTTGTGATCTTAGATCTTGATCTTTAGCTTGATATCATTTGACTTAAACTTGATATCATGGTCTTTAGCCTTGGGATAATCATGGATACTTCTTGGTGTGAACGAATTCTTAACCAACATACTCATACTTTGACATAATCTTGAAAGCTGACAATCTCCCTCATCATAGATCTTTAACTTGATCTCCTTGCAATAATATACTTGATGTTCTTTGAGGAAGATCTTGTTTATCAGAGCTTGCAGAAGTGTTTATCTTGAATGTTCAGAGCTTTCTTTGCATCTTGATCAATGTCTTGAATTTATCTTTCGGTTGAAGTAAGAGTATGTGGCCTTGACGATTCTGACATGGAGGCAACCACCAACATCAGTACCTACATTTGAATGTTAGAAAGAATAGCAGTTATGGACGAATGTAGCTTTGTCATTCGTCATTGTTCAGTAGCATTAACCTCTGATTCCGTGAGGACCGTTCCACAGTATAAATAGTGTACCTGTGATCAGGTAGATTCAATTTAGAAGAATCTCCTTGACAGGGTTTCTGGCTGTACTAGCCTGTTCTCATTACCGGAACATCTCAAAGCAGACAACACGATAAGAGTGAATCAGTTAGTTACTGTCTAAATGATTGAGTCGTCAATTCGTTCACTGGACCAAAGTCGATATCCAGTTGTCACAAGCTTGATTCATATAGAATCTCGCAAGTCACCTACTGCAGTGCTGTTTGTTGTTGACATTGGCATGATTTCCATTCGTCATTATGAATACTAAAGAGTATCACTCTGAATGTTCTGGCAAAATCACTTGGATAATGCGTAGGACTCATGTACAACTTGTGTTCTTATTGTTGAACAATCAAGTATATATGGAATTTGTGTCCTAATGAGATTTAGATTGATCTCGTTAGCTCTAGACTCTATAAGTGCACTTTTGTTATTTGGTGATCGGAGCAGTGGAGCGGACTGCCACTTTTTCAATATCTACGATCTCGAAATGAGAAAGTCGATAGAAGCTTGTTGTAATCCGTGAGAAATGAAACAAGTTTATTTTAAGAGACCTTAGTGGCTGGGGGAGGGGGTTATGTATTGCATCACTGGGTCCATGATGACTTATCTTCAATATCATAATCATCTTTATGATTACCGATAGATTATGCATCGACCAGTTCGCTCTAAGTGAATGGAGGACTTCTTTCTTTACACCCTTTATCCTTTCAATTCATATTGTTAAATTAAGACAATTCTGAGTGATTGGTGATATTATAGATATTAAGGATGTGTCCACCAAACTCACATGATATTCATAAGATGATTATTGAATTTTCTGCACAACAAGGATATTAGTTTATGGATCGCCGTCATCAAGTAAACCTTGTAAGTGATTTTTATTTACAAAATCCTTAGACTTAAGATGCAAGTAGGTCTTGCATATGTGGATTTTGAAACATGATGACTTGGCACTTGTAGTTAATATAGAATTTGTTGCTTCAATAGTTAAAGAACGATGCCACTGGGTATAACAACCCAAAATTTTCATCAATATAATATCCATCTACTAAATTAGATGTTACCTTTTTACAAGGAAATTTTTGCTTTATCTCATTATGCAATGTAACTTTCATCTCTAAAGTAAACGAGCTCATACAACCTCAATCAATGCCATCTATATCTATGTTTACATCAAGTAAACCTCCTAATATATCAATTATATATCTTAATATCATTTTACCAAGTACATAATCTATTTAATGTATCATTTGCAACGTTATTTCAAAACAAGCATTACACGTTAACGTTTACATCAAAACCCTAATTATATGTAATGTATACATATAAAATGAATGTACAAGCCTTTAAAGCATGTGTACAAGTATTAATACATAACATTTGAATATCTTTTCCCTCCTAAATCAAGTTACAACTCTCTAAAGCACAATGTACAAGCTAATTATGCCTAAAAACCTAATTAGGTCATTTATGCTCCTAAACCATGTTTAAACTTTCCACCTCTTTAACACAAGGTACAAACACTTAATGCATGACTCTTAAACCATAATATATCCCTAACCTTAACCCTAATCCATGGTTTAAAACCCTAAACCCTAAACAAACCCCTAAAACCTTAATTTCACTTTAAACCTAAAACTAAACCCTAAATCTTAAAACTAAGCCCTAAACCTTAAAACTAAACCCTAAAACTTAATACTAACACTAATCCTAAACCCTAAACTATCTTAAACCCTAACCCTAACTTGAATTAAAACCGTAAATCCTAACCCGAAAGCAAAACAAACCCAACACCTCTTTTCTTCCATTTTGACCCATTTTGAACCAAACTAGCTAGCACCACACCTTGTCACCTCCTTGATAGCTTGCTTAGAACCTCAAGAAACTAACCAAGCACCTTACAAGCACCTCCATCACCTATTTGTCACTCTTTTCTAGCTGAACCTTCATAAACCCTCATACACCCTTCCTCCTTGTAAATATACATTTCTAGCTTACAAAACTCATCCTATAGACTTCATTAGTCATCTATCTATAGCTATTGACACCTTTTATAGCTAAAACTTGGGCACCAAGTGTGTTTCAACCCTATAAATAGCCGAACTCCCCACCCTTTCAAATCACACCTCAAATATCATCATATACAACAATGGAGTCTTAAATCAGACCAAGAAGGATCAAGTGAAGTCCCTAATCTCAAAATAAAATCCAAGAATCAAGCAAAAAGAATCCCTTAAAGTCTTTACTAGGCGTACGAACCTGAAAACCCCATTTTGACCCATTTTAGCTCAAGTAAGCTTATAATCTTGTTCAATAAGCTTATAATTTGTATTAGAATGTTCATAATACTATTAAGATCATATATAAACTCTTGTTTAAAGCCTTGGATCCTCAAACCCATGTGTTTTTAGTAAAAAACCTAAAAACGACCCGTTTTGATTTTCTAGCTAACGAATCCTTTTTCTAAACTTTTGTTATGTTAGAACATCTTATTTTA
>BQNB010029814.1:0-13700 GCA_026074375.1 Tanacetum coccineum
TGATACCGGTGTTTTGGAATAAACCAAAACGAACAATTTAAATGAACATTTCAAAATATCTATGAAACCTAGTCGTGTAAATACTAATTTTTATGGGAAAAAATATTATGAAAACAATGGCGCAAGTTTCGCCTTTTAAATCATCCGTTAACTCGACCAAACGAGACCCGAACCGTTATTAAAAAAAAATTACCCAAAGTTTCACTTCTAGTCCCTCTAGTATATTTTCATTTCTAACCCTCAACTATTATACCATTTCTATTTTTTTTAAAACCTTTAATATATAAACAAAATTTTACCATTTTTCTCATTTATCACAAAATTATACACACACAACCTTAATTCTCTCTCTCCCTCCTCTCCCATTTTTGGCAGCCGCCACTGCCCGGCGCCGCCGCCGGAAAAGTTTTCTGGCGGATTTTTTCGGCGAGCCTCCATCTTCTCTGGCAGATTTTTTTGGCGAACCCCCACCTTTTCCGGCGAGGACATCGCTGCCACCACGCCATCTTCATCATCCCGATCCACCCCATCACATCATCAACACCTTCATCACACCGCCACCCTCACTGCCATCCATCATTGCTGCCAACCACCGCCATCAACAGCCGCCACACCACCAACTAGATCCACGGATCTACCACCTTCATCGCCACCTCCATCTCTCCTCTTTACCTCAGCCAAGCTGCTGCACCACCGCAGCAGCCGTGACGGCTTTACTAGCCGCTGTCGCCGCTGTGGCGCGGCTATGGGTGGCGGATCTGCCACCAACAGCCGGCGAAACACTCCTAAGAACCTCCAAAACCTTCGATTTCTTGCCTAGTTTTCATGTATGGTTGTTACATCGATTGCATTTCGAAATATAAAATTTTTTTTGTGGTTGATTTGGTCATGGTTATTGTCGAATAGGGGCTGTCCGCTGCCAAACCACCCTCGTGGTGGCGGTCTGACGATGGTACAGCCACCACAGCCACACCATGAAACGCGTAAGTAATCGCGATATTGATTGATAAAAGTGGGAAAATAATGTATTTTGTATACATGGGAACGTTGTATAAACGGCAAGGTCATGCCGAAATTTCTAAAAAAATCTATATACTTAGTAATTTTTCTCTTAAATTTCGATTATCTTAAAAACCCGATAAAAGGGCAAAGTTATATAGTCTTTATATATTTATCAAATTATAAATATATAATAACCCGGTGAATAGTAGAAAACTATACTTTTATAAACGACATAACTATTTTAACTTAAATCATCAAGAAAATGAAACATCGACTTATAATATATTATTTTATAAATCACAACTAAAAGACATTATTTGTCTAAATTGTGACCTTAAAACGTACGTTTACGTTATTAAATAAATCTTTCATAAATGAAAGGGTAATCTCTGTCTGATAATATTTTAATATCACATAATTCTTATATATAATGCTTGTAAAGAATTACATACCTTAAATAATACACTTTCGAATGTTTGCCTTGGGTTATATAATTCTCGACCTGAATCATACGCGTCCGTTTTCATATGTAATGTATATATGGGATATACATTACATACTTGTATATATACATTACATACTTGTTTTATCATTTTGTTTATGTTATTTGGTCAACGACCGAAATGTTATAATTTTAAATTGAGTTTTTATTTTTGAGTTGTGTCGATGTAACTATCCACCCCCAAAACTTCTCCCTAAATGAATGGAGTATTACCGCTAGGATTAATTGCAACTTCGCGACCGTGACAAGATATTCGTTGACGCCACGTGGTTATTAGATTATTCGATTATTGCTTACGAGCAAGGTGAGTTCATAGCCTCGCATTTAACTCTTTTTATGTTTTGAAAACCCGCGAGGGAGATACATGCTTGTTTTAGAAAATCGAACACAGGTGATTTTATTATGTGAACGTTGCTATGAGTGTATTGTTGTGGCCCTTCCTTCATGAACCGTCAATCACCGCTAACCGGTGAACGCTGATGCAATAATAATAGATCTATTTTGGCCTAACGACCTGTCTGGCGTGTGTTCCTTGCGAGGGCATACGGGGACATATTGTATTTAGTATTGGGAGTGTGTAGCACTATCACTCCAGGTTGGGCACATGGTTAAGGTTCGGTTCGTGGCTCTAGCATCGTTGTGATTGTTCTATGAACTAAATGTTTTGCTACGCTTGTGTTCAAAATGATTGTTTATAAACTCTATGAATTCACTCAACGTTTTCGTTGACATTTTTGCATGTTTATCTCAGGTTTATGTTTGCTAGCTTGGATGGGATGGAATGCGGATATCGAAGGACGTGGACTTGGTGAACTTTGCACATATGATGAAATACTTTCTTTTAAAGAAACTTAAACATGTTGTGGATTATTTTGAAATGAGTTTTCATAAAGTTATTGGGACCTTGTAACTCTGATCTTTTTAATAAAAATTGAATGTAGTTACCGTGACTCGTGAGCTTATATTATGAAGTAGCACCCCAATGTTGTATTCCGCTGCGTTGTAAATTTGGGGGTGTTACACATGGCTAGGAAACAAATAGTGGCTCGGGTCTCAAACTGGAGGGTTCAAAGCAAAGTCATATCAAAGTTCATTTAAAAAGGGATCATAGCAGAGGTTCAATGTCAAAGGTTCAGATATCAAAGGTAGCATAGCAGGGTTCAAATATAACATAATAACATATCATATAAGAGGAAAACATCCTAACACACCATAGAGCTATTCAAGGAAACGTTGTTTGTACCCCTATCACATCAGAACCCGTACTTTCAAATTCTACAATTCAGTCAGCCTCGAGCTTTTTTCATCTCGTTCCCTTGGACATACTTGTCATTCATTTTTTCTCAGATCACCATGTCATGCATATGCAACATCATGACTAACAGTCAAAACATGGGAATTCCCCATTTAGATGCACCAGCTAAGAAGAGTACAAGTGGAAAAACAGAGGCAGTTGCTTATGCGGAAAACAGTCTCCATCCTTTCGAACCATTGAGTTAATTCAACAACTCCCTCAGTGCCTTTGAAATATAGAGGTTTGCACTTCATAAAGTCTTGGTAAGTGCATTCTCGAACAACGCGTTCAGTCATCCGTCAGTAGATCTACCAACCCAATCTCCTGAAGTGTGGCTGTCATAGCCATTCAATTTGCACATCACGTCTGGCCAAAGCGGTAGTGACACCTTGGTCAATCATTCCTGATTTTTGGCATTAAAGACTAATTGGTGGTGGTTGTTGTTGGGCTAGGTCTAGTTGTGACCGATGTTGAACCTTGTGGCTCTCGTATGGCACTTCATCATTCCTTCAATCACAAGAAAATAACAATACCCTTAGAATTCATATAATCATAACCATGACATGACATATATAGATAAATAGCAAGGAGATCGCACATCACAACATTGCAAATATACAACTTAATTGTAATCAACAATGATCTAACAACGACATTCATATCATAAACAAGATTCCATTACAGACGTGGACCATAATACAACCATTCCATATTTATAATTGGAAAACATACATTGAATGGTTTCACGTTCCAAATGACAAAATGACTAGCCATAACATGATCTAATCTATGAACTGCTACCAGCCTCCTCTAGCAGCTCTGGCTATGCAGGACCTCTAGCGGGTCCCTGCTGTCCCTATAGTACGGTAACCTGTCCTTGTAGTGCTGTGACCTGTCCCTGTAATGCTACCACCTGTCCCTATAGGTCTGTTACCTGCCCTTGCAAGGTGGTCACCTGTCCTAGTAGTGGAGTCACCTCTCTCTGTAGAGACTGCATAACTATCAATGTCTGTATAAGCTCCTGCTGTCGGGTATGATCAGCTGTCCTCAACTCTCTCATCTCTGCAGACCTCCTATGGCCTGCCTTCAGCATCTCTGAAGTCACAGCCTGTCTCATGCAATCAGCATCATGCAACTCTTTGCTCTCTGACATCTGACCCAGTACGGTAGTGCGTAGTGACATAACCTCTCCGCGGGCAAGATCACTCGCATCCATCGATCGCCTCCAAGCCTCTCGGGACAATCTAGCCTCTGTCTCCATCTAATGACGTGTATATGCATGTGCTCGTCTGTCTCTAAACAACATATTGAGCCAACCAACCAATAGCTGTCTCTGACTCTGCTCATCGTCTAACCTCATATAAACCTCATCCGTGTCTTGCCTAACCCTAGTCTCAAATGCTATCATATGTCGACCCAACTCTGTGTCAGTACTAACTGGTGCCCCTTGAAGGGTCTCAACTATCTCGTTCTACGAGTTGGTGATCCCATATCTAATATCTCTTTCCGAATCACACCCGATCTCCCTATCCATAGTAACTACAAAGCCATAGTCTGCTCTAAGACCTATAGCCAGTCTAGCAGCAGTAGCAGATGAGCTCTCTCCTACCTCGTATCCAGGACCAAGAGCGATACCTAACCTCTTCCGAGGTGGTAAGGTGACCTCGGGTCTGTCCTCCCTACGACTAGCAGAGGGTAGTAGCAATGGTGGTGATGAAGTAGGAACTGATATGGGCAAAGGTGGTGGTATCCCTAATGATGGTGCATCTGGTCTGGTGGGGGAGAGTATGAAGGGTGGTGGTAATGGTAGAGAATGGGAAGTAGATGCGACCTCAGCTCTTATCCGGATCATCGCATCTCGATAGCTCAATGAACGAATGGGGCTAGGAGGTGGTGCTGGTGATAACACAGGTGAGGGTGGTGATAGTGGTAGTGATGAATAAGGTATCTAGGGAAGTGGTGAAGACCATGAGGAGAGTGGTGATGATGGTGGAGTAGATATAGCGAGAAGTCTAGCAACCTCTGCATCAGACCAAGCTGGTATAGGTACTAGAGCTGGAATAGAAATCCTAGCTGTCACACGATATGCAGGGTGTGGTGGTGGTGTGGCCGCAGACTCATCAGTCTCGAGCGACTCTATCTCCTCCGCAGATGGGGCCTGATCAGTAGCTGGTAAAGCAACAACTACAGATTCGGCAGGAGCTGGGTACTCCTCCTCCTCCTCATCCTATCAGCCTCTATGTCAACATCATTATCCTCATCATCCTCTGATGGCTCATCCTCATCGTCTCCGTCATCTCTTCCATCAGCAGAATAGTCAACAGGATCCTCCTCGGGGTCCTCATCATCATCCTCCTTCGTGTCCGCCTCAGGATCGGACTCAGAGACATAGTCAGGTGACTGAGCAGTGGGTGAGGCATCCTCAACACCTGGCTGATCCTCAGCAACAATCTCATCATCAGTGTGCTCTGGGCCAGGAACATAATCTGGCGAAGGTGGTGCCTGCTCTGGCTCCTGAGGGCAAGGCACGTAATCTGGAGAGGGTGGGGCCTGAAGAGCGGCCTCTACGTATGGGTCCTCTGGCATCCAAGGCAGCTCAAGGTACTCGTGATCATCGGCTCTTGGTGATCCTATGTTTGATAAATCCTCAAATGGGCTGGAAACCTCCGTGTATGTAACCCTCGATTCATCCGAATCTGACATGACTGAATCTGAAAATTCAAAATAGCTTATATTAGTATTTAATATAAGACTCTTATAGTAATATACATTTATATCATAACATGTATATCAATTATGAATGCATCTAGTCCAACCAACTAATGCAACAAGTAGTGTATGCATGAATGTATGCACATATGTATGTCCCGTGTAAAACCCCTTTGTATGAATTCGATGTTTGAAAACGGTTATAGTCCAGCAAAAACATTTGACCTGGTTCTCTATAACCTTGGCTCTTGATACCAATCTGTAACACCCCCAAATTGGGTCGCAGCGGAATAAGGGTCCGGGGCGTGTTACTTCATAGATCAATAACACAAGATGTATATAGAACGACCAAAAAGTCGTTTAAAACTGATACATTGGATTTAACAAAGTATTTGTTACATAAGCCGAAGCTTCACTTGTCCACTTGTTCAAAATACAAAGATTTCTAGCCCATAACAGTTATACAAAATGTAATGCGACAAAATCTTTAATGCATGATATCCAAATCAAAACCACCAATGTATCCCTTGCACCTCGTGCTTACTGATCCCCTGAAAAACATTGCTTTAAAACGTCAACAATAATGTTGGTGAATTCATAGGTTTGATAAATCATATATTGTAGGACCACAAGATTTCCCAAGTGTATGATAATGCAACAGATGCAGACATCATATAAATGTAATTACGTTGCCCTAAGCTCATGACACTGAAGCTCGACATAAATGAATACCATATAAATGGCCTACATTGCCCGTGATGATGTTCTAACCCGCAACATCCTATGTTCGACATGGTATACGTTCGTTTGCCCAGTGATAGCTAATCACCCGAACGGGGATGTCAATCCCAATAGATCTATTCATAACATTCGCGCTCACAATCCAGTAACTGACAGTTCATGATAATGGGCTCAACTAGGGTTATCGCTACTTAGGCAACACGTAATCATAATATAAAAACGTAATCATAATATTAAAATTATCCACTTGTGTCCAGTTGTAATACATTGCAGTTTCTCACCCTAAGACTATAAAACAAAAGCATGTAAAACGTGGGGCTTTGAAATCACCTTGAGGTGAGCGAAACAAGTATATCACAAAATAATGCGTCACGTACATCCTCAAAATGCTAAACCTGATTTAATTTAAGGTCGTATAAGTAACTAAGCATGATGATTAACATTCTTCCATATACAATTCTTACATAGAACATCCCATCTAATGTTTTCGGTAAAAAATGTGTTTATTAAGTAAAATCGTTTATAATTACGTTTTAGTAAAACTGGTAAAAAAAAACACTTTCGCTGTTTTTTTTTAGCTCTGATTTTGACGTTTCTTATGCCCACGCTTTCGTATTAGGACGAGTTATCATAATTTGACATTTTCGAATTTTGGACCCACTGGTGAACAGTAACTTTTACTGTTCACACCAGATCCTAACTTTATTTATATCGTTTTCGTTATCGTAAAACCCGTAAATGTCGTATTTTCTTCGTTATAGCTCCGTTTTTAGTGATTCTTTCGAGCACGTTCTCGTAATTGAAAGTTCTATTGATTTATGAGGTTTAAAAAAATAAAAGTTTCTGTCATGAATAGTAACTTTTATAAAAATGGTTTTATAAAAGTATTTTTATACATTTTAAGTATATAAACTCGCGTAATTCATAACTTCTTCGTTTTTAATCGAAAAATTACGATTCTTATCATTTTAGAATCCTAGAAATGTGTATAATCTATTAAAAACATCAAACTTTCTGTTTTGTATAATTTTTATAAAAGTTATTTTATAAACCCGTTTAATTAACGTATAACTCGTAATTAGCGTATCTTTTTCGTTATTAATCCGTTTTTCAAGTTTCTTATCTTTTTGGAATCGTCGTGAGGTGTATTATCTTTCTAAATGTAAAACCCACTGTCTTGGATTCGAATCCAAACAACCCTTTTTAAAATCCATGTGTATACTTATTTATATAACTTGTTTTATATACTTTTCAACCAAGTAAATTACCACAACTTCTTTACAAGTCTTTATATCATATGTCATACATAATATAATGTCCATTGGTCCATAATTTGTCCAAAAAAATGTCAAGAATCACAAGACCCATTTGTGTACACACTTATTTATCTAGTAACTTTCATAAGTATACTTTATGTACTAGTTTATACATGAACCTTTTATACATTAATCAAAAGTTTACAAGAGTTATACTTCTATTATAACATCGTTTTAGCTTCCATATAACTTGAATAAAAGTCCATGAAAAAGATTAACAAGTCTTTTGCCACACTTTTACTTGAAACTTATTAAGTAACTTTTAGAAACCCTAATTTGTACATATATATTTTTACACTAAATCAACATGGTAAAATACTTTTATATCCATTTTAACATGATATCATTAACATCATAACATATGTACAAGTGTACAAAATAATGATCACACGTAAAAATTCTTTTTACATGTTCAAAAGTCCTAAATGGTGATTCTTGCTATAAAGAACTAACATATGCATAAAAACTCATGAAATGAAAAGATAAAGGCTTTTAGATAACCTTATGATGAATGATGATGATGAGAAATACGTGCTAAACCCTTGTTTAGACTTTAAACCTAAGCTTGCACACTTGAAAACCCTAGTTTTCTTAGAAAACCCTAATCTTGCAAAACTTGCTTCAATACTTGTAAACCTT
The DNA here is from genome assembly GCA_026074375.1 of Tanacetum coccineum. Lineage (NCBI taxonomy): Eukaryota > Viridiplantae > Streptophyta > Magnoliopsida > Asterales > Asteraceae > Tanacetum > Tanacetum coccineum. The sequence goes on from BQNB010029814.1 coordinate 8,204, forward strand.
TAACCAACCCTTGCAAACACCTTAGGTTATCATAGGAATGATGTATGAATGTGGTGTATGTCTTGTATCAAACTATGGATTGTGTATAAAGGGGTGTGATGTCGTGGGTTTTATTAAGGTAAAAGAGGAGAAAGCTGGACTGTAGCACCCGGAATAGAAAGAAAATAAAGAGAGAATAGAAGTAAATTTTGAGTTTTTTTTGTTAAGTGTTGAAGTGCTTATGTTATACTTTCCTTTAGGATACGTGCAAGACTATATATGTATTAAAGCTAGTCAATAACAACTTATACAGTCAAGAATGAGGGTTTTTAGGGAGCCATTGGTCAAAAGTATGGGCAAAAGCTAGGGGAGTATGGCTTAAATTAATGTGTAGAATATGTACATAAGACCTATGTGGTGAATTTTGGGAAATCTCATTTGTATACATCCACCTTTGTCTGGTTTATAGGTATATATGTGATGCTATTTTGTAATTTTTAGGTAATTTGGGTAACTAAAAATACGTGGGTATTTGTTTGAAGCGTAGAAAAGTCCCTCCCCCACCTCAGGTGGTCCGGGTATGCCTAAACGTATTTTATTGCGAAACGTAATCACTTTACGAAACCAATAAAAATAAAATGAACAAAGTTAATAATTATCCTCAAAATAATTACTTAACACTTGCTTGATGTAAATATTTAATTGTTTGATGCCCGTTTACATTTCTTAAACGATTTAATTTTTAGATCTAACAGCGATTTCAACTTAACGTTTACGATTTAAAGCAAACGCGTACAATACTAAAAAATACTAGTTTGTCTTTATTGACGGCGTCCATGATCTCTAAAACAAGGGTGTGTTAAAAAAAAGTCATTTTTAATTACAGAGTAAATTTAATTGAAAAATAAAAAAGATGTTTTCCTCGATGAGCTTTACTTTTCAAATATTTAATAGTTATATTTCGTAAAACTCTGTTGTCAATCTTATTGAGGGTGTAAAGGTTTAGTATTATGGAGCATTCGATGTGTCGAAGTTAAAGCCATATGGACATAATTTAATGACGAGAAGTTGTACCCAAGTTAAGCCCAGATAATAAGATGAAATTGATAATAAATTATTATTATTTTATTTTAAAAGAAGTTAACGTATTTATATATTATATACTTCAAATTCTAGATATATAATATAAATTATTATATAATTAATTTATATAATATATCTAAATATATATATACTATATATAATAAATACATATATTATATATAGATTATAATATTAAAAAACTTACATACAATACTATATTATAATCAAATATACATACATATTTATATATATATTAACTATCATAATATTTATTTTTATGTATATTCGTATCGATCTACGGAAAACTTGTAGATTATTTATCTTTTGGCTTTTGTGCTCTTGCTCTTTCTTTTAGGTAGTTTTTCAATAGAGTATGTTCTTGGTTGATTGTATCGTTCAACGATTTGAACGGTGTTTGTGCTTTATTGTATTGAAAGTCGCACTTTGCCCAATGTGTTTTTGAGTCTGTTTCCCGCGAAATTACCACCACAACATTTTTTGAGATAAAGTGTATAGATTACGAAGTAAGTCTAGGTGATAATGAGGAAGGTTTTGTAATGAGTTTCATGTATGAAGATAACGGAGTTTGGAATGATATCAATTTGGAAATGGGATTTTGGATGAAATGAGGATTTTGATTGTTAGAGTTAAAGGGACAGATCACATGCTACAATAAGATGATTTTGTAAGGAGTATTGATATAGTGATTATAAATTAGGTGGTTAACGGAGACGAAAATAAGGTAGGTTTACTTTGTGCGCTTGCGTAAATTAGAGTATGATTGTGTTCTTCCTTATTTAAGATTGTGCGGTTGCTTTTGATTGCTGATTGAGGTAGAAGTTACTGTAGCCCAACTTTATTCTGTTTTGCCAATATATAGGGAAATGATACTCAAACATGTGTTTTGAAATGTTTTGAATTGATTCTGTATTGAAATGTGAATTTTGTTTTTAGGACAAGATTATGTGATTATGAATACTATGTGAATATTATGTGATGCATGATTGTTTGGTTATCGGATAGGTACGCCCCTACCCAGTGAAATGTTTTTGTGAGATTAATGGATCGGAATTGAAAGTAAGACATCTCAATCCTAGTATTTGTGTAATTAATTGGGAGCGGACATGGGTACGCAACTTACCATCAGGTATGGTGTGTGGTCCTGCTCCCTAATTTTATTTGCTTCCTGCTGGTAGGCCCTTAGTGCATAAGTGTCATATGGTTATTGACTTTTGGGCAGTGATGATAGGTTTGTTTGCATATAACTTCACTGTCATTACAAGCACTATTGGTCCGCATGTTGAAATATTGGCACAGCTTTTGGGTTTTAACTAAGTGTCAAACCTACGTAGCTCACAACAGTATTGGTTAGACACTTTTCCAGAAGTATTCATTTTCAGGTGTACAAAATCAAAGGTATGTGAAAACATAATAAGGTATTAGATGAGAAAGATGTAACACAAGGGGACTGATGTTATAAGCCGTTCGAGATGGTTATGATATTGTATTTTTCAAGTTGTTTAACTTACCTGTAAAGTTTTTGATAAACTAAAGTTCACATGAATAGTAAATTATAAAGTGGTATTGTTCTTGATCTTGTGCGATGAACGGTATCGTCGCATCCCGTGTTTCCGCCCAACGAAGGGGTTGTGACAAGATGATTGCCTGTAGACCTTATTGTATGGAGATCAGATCTAAGAAAGCTGTACATATTAGTAGGTTCGTTTCCCTTAAGATCTCTAAAACATCAAAATAGCCAATGTAAGATTTTTTATAGGCAACTTTCCTCAAATTTGCATCAGAAAATATGGACAATGAAAAAGTGATTGCGATTGAGACCTTAAACGTAAGTAACCCTTATTATCATGACATTACTTGAACCAAAATCTCTTGTATTCAAAGAATAGGTGAAATTTGTCATTACCGAAACGCACCTTACCAGATATTTCTCAACAAAATATATATAGCAGCTTGAGGTTTCCTGTCATCTGCTTTGTGCATCCAGAGACTACGATGAATAGGATGATTTATACGATCTGCAAAACATTTAGAAAAACAGATGGAGAATTGGACAAATTGGATCCTATTTTGTGTAATGGTTCCGAGTTAGTAGTAGACCTAGATTTTATATCTAAAGGTAAACTATCACTCGTTAACGCATTGTCATTTTTAACATTTGGTTGCCATTTATATCCTGATGGACATCTTTTCTTACATCCACCAAGTCCCATCCTTTTCTAGTTATTCTCTATACAGCACTCATAAAAGTAACTCATGGTGATTGATGGATAGATGGTTTTTGACAGCAACTGGTTTTTATTTGGTAGTTGACTAACAGATCATTGGTTCGCTTTTTGTGTGGAGTTTTTCTAGTACTAATAGGCACTAACTTAGACTTTTTAGTTCTAGCATTCATGTCATGAATAGATTAGAAACACATGCCTCTCAATGAATCTTGAATTAAACTAAACATTTGTCATAACTATCACGCAAACAAATTTAACATTTAAAGTCTTTAGAATTTCAAAGATTGAATTGCCACGCACGTTACACTGACTTTCTATTGATTCAAAAACTAGAAATCCATAGATGGTGGTATATCTTACTTCCTTTCTTCTTATGCGTAACTTGAACTATGGGTTGGCTGACCTTATCTTTTTTTTAGTGCTCCTAAGTTGTGGCCCTGCCTAAAACTAATGTTGTGGAATTAACTCCTGCAGAGGTGACACACTGCGATAGGGATTAGAACTCTTTAAATGTCCTGGGGAAACTAAGGTGTTCTAACTTGTGTTGAAGTGTTAGTTCTATTACATTCCTTCGGTTAATCAACATATCGTGTTTCTTTCATCTTGTCTTTTGTTTGTTGAATTTTGACAGTTTAAAATCTGGTGGAATGTGACTGGTTTTGATAAATCCTTTTTTCATGTGTACTTGGCGAATAAATTGATTTTGCAATCATAGATTGTTATTTCAAAAGAATTTGCAAAAAGGACGACGGTTTTCCCCAAACTAATGGTTTTTTAAAATTTAAAGGGAATTTGGTCTGTTTAACTACATATGGCTTTAACAAACTTTGTAGTTTATCCACAAATTTTTTCTTTTGCTTTATTCAATCAACGCTCACGCATTTCTCAGCATTTACAATGTCTTGTCTTGTAAGTTGAGCTTTCAAATTAGTTTGAATTTCAATCGTTTCTAAGGTTGGTGGTCATCAATCAGGGAAATCGTCTTTTCGCTTTCAAAACTTTTTCTATTGTTCCCTCATGTGAAAAGAGTGACTTACCTAAGAACGTTGTCACAAACACTCTTTTCTTTTACATTTTGCAAAAGCAAGTTCAAGAGTTATATAATGTATTATCTAGTTGTGGCAATAAACTATTTGTCATGCCTTTTGTTTATGACTCTTGGGGAAAGATCATTTTCAAAAGACGTTCACATTCTTTAATTTATACCAAGCTAATTTGCATGCCATTTCTAATATTCTCCTGTCTTAATTTTCTAGCTTAATAGTTGCTTATTTTCTGCTTATCTCTTGTTTATTAGTGCTTAACTTTGTCTATTTGAGATTATTGAACATGTTTGGTCATCTGTTTTTGAGTTTAGTGATCTAAGTTTTCTTACTTTTGTCTTAAAAATCATAAAAAACTCAAAAATAGTTAGCATAACTAGTAGCTTATTGTTCCTGCTTATTTGCTTATTGATAATTGATACGGTATAAAATACACTAATATATAATAATATTTCAACAAGAGCAATTAAGAAAATTCCCTAAGGAAAATTCACTCTTTAAAATATATATATATAATATATAATATACGTATGTTAACCGGGAAGTATGATTTCCCGGGTCGTTTTCCCAACGATTTGAGAAATTGAAACCTCGCTTGATATTGGATATTGATTTGAATGGGTTCGAAGATTGATTGGGTTTTCTATAACTACTAATTAAAAACAAGCAATTAAAAACACTTAAAGCACTTAACAAGTAACGGGAAGCAAATAAAATGCGACAATTAAGCAAGTAAACTAAATTTTACTCCTAAAAATGTAAACTAAATTTCTAAACCTAAGATAGGACAAAAGAAAATTTTAGGAAAAAGAAAAACATTTTTTTGATTATTTTTGAATTTATTATGAATTAAAGACTAATTTAATCTAATTAAATCTTAAAAAATAGCAAATTAAGTACTAAAAATTTGGAAAAATGATTTTTAAACTTAGAAAAGTCTAAAATAACATAAAAACTCAGAAAACTATTTTTAACTATTTTTAAAATTAAAATCCTATTTTTAAAATTAAAAATAAAAGCTTAAAAATGAAAATTAAGATCTAAAAAGTGTAAAAATGATTTTACTGGATGTAAACCTAAAGCTATTTTTTATAAAACTAAAAACTATTTTTTTGTATTTTTCTGAAACTTTTTTCTATTTTTTAT
>BQNB010029814.1:15430-55424 GCA_026074375.1 Tanacetum coccineum
GCTTATTTATGCTTAGTTAATGCTTATTTGTCCTTTTTTTAAGTTTTATGTGAATCTGTCCATTTTTAGCTTAATATGCTCATTGGCTTATTTGCTATTTATAGTGCTTATCCTTGCTTGAATTGTGCTTATTATTGCTTAACTTTACTTGGTCGTCATCTGTTTTCATCTGTTTTAGCTTAAAACTTTGTAAAACAGTCTAAAAATCCGATTTAAAGATTTAAAAGAGTGTTTGGATTAACATTGAAAATGGGTCAAAACTGTGTTTTAATTAGGTTGGGGTACTAAGTTAGATTTTGCTATTCTATTTTAGTAGATTAAAGTTGTTTTTAAAAGTTGTCATTGTTTGAATTTCAATTTTTAGGTCTTAAGTAGGCATAGCTTAAATCTGGAAGTTTAAAACTCATTCTATCTTATTGTAGGATTAATCTATTGGATCTTGCTCAATTGTGATGTTTTTGTGTTTGTTTGAGTCTTAAAATCAAGTAGAAACCAAAGCCATTAGCCTGCATTTGTTTGTTTGCATTTTGTCAAAATCTGTCAAAGAGTTGCTAAGTATAGAAAAAAGAAGAATTGGCTTTTTCAATTGCTTTCTGTAGCTTATCCTAAATTTCAAAATGCTTTTTGATTATTGTTATGATATCTTTGGGGTCTAATCTTGATCTGTTTGAAGGTTAGAAGCCCAAAAGGATATGTTTGCTAGCTTATTTTTAAGCTAGAAAAGTCCTCTTTGGCTTTTTGATTAACAGTTTTTGACCAATAGCCATTTTGCTTATTATAGCTTATTTACTAATTGCATTAGCTTATTTAGGTTTAGTATAGCTTATTAGGTTAGTTTAAGCCTGTTCTAGCTTATTTGGTTTTGTCTTAAGCTTATTTGAGCTTATTTGCTTCTTAGTTTAAAATTTCTAAGTGTTTAACCCTTTTTAGCTTTTCTGTCTTTTTAGCTTATTGTCATTGCTTATTTTTGATCTCTTGTGCTTATTAGATATAGCTTTTCATCTGTTTTAGCTTATTTGTCTTTTTCATTAGCTTAATTTCCTTAAAAAAGCCAAACAGTTAGCAATTTAGACTTTAAGTATATTTAGCTTATTCTGTCGCCTTATTTGGCTTATTTAGGGCTTATTTGTGGTTTAGAAAAAAAGTGGTTTTGTTAAATTTGCTTATTTTTAAGTCCTTTAAAAGTTTGTAAAAAAAATGAAAAACAAAAACGTATGGGATAGGGGAAGCCCCAGGTGAGCCTAGGCTCGAACCCGGGACCTCTACCCTCTCACCAAACGTTTATAACACACACTCACTACCGTTGTGCTACAATAGCTCATCCGGTAGTGTTTTGCAAAATATAATACTTACCCTCTTTTTCACCTTTTCTTTTCATAAGCACTTCGAAGCTTAATTTGAGCTTTTCCGGGCTTATTGGATAAGCTGTCTCATTAAGCTTATTTTTCCTGCATTCTTCATATAGTTTAGGACTTTTGTGCATTTTTCTAGATTTTTACCATTTAGTTTAGTATTTTTAATTAATTTTTCTTTTTAAATTCGTTTTTAATTCATAAAAAAATATTAAAAAGTCAAAAAAATATAATTCTTTTTTAGAAAATTTTCTTTTATCATTTTTCACCTAGGAAAAATAAAATTACTTTCGTAGGGTTATTTTTGCAAAATTTCAATTTTTTAAAGAACGGGATTCGTTCCCGTTCACGTTTTCCGTGTTTTCTAGCTCAAATCAACTCCGTTTTCGTTCTAGTTTTCTTTAATCTTACTTTTTAGTTAATTAGAGCTTATTAAAAGTGAAAAAATCATTTTAGGTTAATCACCACAAACTTTAAAAACTACCCCCAATAAAAATAACTAACACTTAAAACTAAACCCAACTATAATCCAACCTAAAAACTACACTCATCCCAACAAAAACCACTCAAACTCCCACCACCCCCCCCACCCACCCCCACCCCTAAAACCCAACACCACCCCATACACCCCCCCTCCCCCCCCCCCCCCCCCCTCCCCCCCACAACAATTCACATCCTATGTTTGTTCTAATGTACTCGGAATATCATATTATACTACTTGCAAATCACCAATACAAAATATCAAAACAACACTAACACAAAAACAACTACCCCTATATCCACACCAACAATCTAACACCCCGGCCTATCCATCATACCACCACCCCCACCCCCCACTCCCCCTCCTCTCCGCCCGCGCCCCCCTCCAGCCCCCCCCGCCGGGCTTAGAGTCCGCCGTAACCCGCTCCCCCCCGTTTCCCCCCATGTGTCCCCTTGGGGCACTCCCTCCCCCTATTTGTGCTTGAAGACCCTTCTTGTGAAGTCTACTTTGTTTTGTGAATATTTTCTTTTTTATTTTTATTATAAAATTACAAAAATCCAAAAATATTTTCCATTTCTTTTTGTATAATATAAAACCAAATATATATATATATATATATATATATATATATATATATATATATATATATATATATATATATATCAAAAACATAAAAACATTGTCTTTAAAAATCACAAGTTGGTAAAAGAACACCAACATATAATACTTTCAACTGAAGTATTATCCATCAATAAGTTCCCGAACCAAAGAATCAAAAACTTACCTTTTGTGTCACTTGCGAGGTACGGTTCACCTTTGAAAGATAAACACACTCAAAGAGGGTGTTAGGATCACATAAATGGACCCGAACAAAGAAGCTTCGGTCACTCGAAGATACAAGACAAAAGTCTAGCTCGAAAGACAATGTAAATTAATGTAATTGGGCATTTATTGTAAAAGCCCGAAATGGCCCATTCAAAGCCTCTTTAGGTCTTATTGTGAGGCTATATAAAGCCATCTTTTCTTCATTTTTTAGGTTAGCTACTCCATAATATTTTTCATCTTTAGGGTTTGTAGCCACTCTTATTTCTTTCAATCAAAAGTTCTTTAATGTTTAATCTTTTGTGCTATTGATCTTGTGATTAATCTATGGAATGATCTAGGGATCCTACAATTGGTATCAAGAGCCAAAAGTGATTGTTTGTTTTATTTTATTTTTTTGTTTGATCGAATTCAAAAAAAAGGGGGTGTACGTGATTTTTTTGTGCTTATTGGTTCGCAAATCATAACAAAAAAAAGAGACGTGGTTTGTTTGTGTTTTGGGTTCGAAGTGGATTAGAAAAAAAGCTAGAAGTGTTGCGTTTTTTGTTAGTTTTCATGTTGCGTTTTGAGCATCTTCATATTGCGTTTTGAGGATCTTCATGTTGCGTTTTGAGCATATTCATGTTGCGTTTTGAGCATACAGGTTGCGTTTTGAAGATTTCTATTGCGTTTTGAATAAAACGTTACGCTGGCAAAATTTTCTACACATTGCGTTTTGACCCAAGTTTCGTTGCGTTTTGACTTCAAGTGTCATTGCGTTTTGAGCAAAACTTTCATTGCGTTTTGAGAAAACTTTCATTGCGTTTTGAGAAAACTTTCATTGCGTTTTGAGAAAAATTTCATTGCGTTTTGACAACAACTCCATTGCGTTTGACCACTCTCGTTGCGTTTGCTTTTTTGCCGCAATTTTACTGATTTGCCGCAAAAATAATTTTTGTGTCGGATTGTTCCGAAATTTTTATACCAGCTCGGAAACGGCCCAACGGTCAAGACTCTTCCTCTTTGAGCAAGAGCCCTGTCATTTTTAAGCCATTCGGGGTCATTTAGAGCCTCAAAACAGCATTTTACTGTTTCAAAATTTACCCGAAAATCATAAATCTACAACCAAGTCATCAATCAACAATCACTTAAGATCAGATCATTCATAAACAACGTTATTCAATGGCAACAAATGAAGAAACATATGCTGCTGACACATTTGATAAAGTTTCTATGATTGCCATTTTAACTGACTTGCAAACCCAACTAGACGGACATGCTAAGGTTAACCAAGACAAATGTTTGGAAATCGAGACCTTAAATAATGAGCTTCTTCAATGCAAGCAAGAAATATGTCGTCTAGATACCCACAAGGTCAAACTTGATCTTGAAAACAAAGTTAGACAGGAACAAGCCCTAGTGATTCAGCGTATAGCGTAACGCTGTATTGTGCAAGAAAACGATTTTGCTTAAATCCACTCTTTTCAGAAAAGAAAAATCTATTGCATTTTTTTACAATCTGAAAGGAAAGATTTTATTGAGATAAAGGATCTAGAAGATATATTAGATGAAAATAGTTTGTTTAAAAAAATGCTAACAAAGTTGCAACGAAAAAGGATTTTTTTTTTTATGTTTTTGCAAAGATTTAACATGCCAAACACAAAACTATTATATGCCTTTCTAGAAACCTAAGCCTCAACCGCTGACTTGCACAAGGACCTCTAGTTACCGTAACCAGTCTTGGTTATATAGCCAAGCGAAGCTCAACTGTTTGTACGATGCTGATACCCTTTGCATCCCGCTCACCAATCTGTTCGCATTTGGGTTAGTGAAGATGCTTGGTACACCAAGTGTGTTGAGCATTGAAATAGTAGAGTGAAAAACCAGGACATGTTAGACCGCCCCCACCCCCCCGGGCCCCTTTCCCCACCCCCCACTGACCCCCCCCACCTTATAAGATGTTGACCCCCACCCCACTACCGGACCCCCCATATATCCCCCCCCCACGCCACCCGGCGTATTGGCTTTTCGCCAATGAAATTGCTAGTAATGCTAGTAACCCTGCCACACCTGTTACTCCTTTTGTTCATAATCGTCCACCTCCAAGTCAAGTTCTGTTTCATTTTCAACAGGTTAATTGCTGGTTTTTTATCAATTTGAAGGGATCATAAATATACGAACAACACAAAAACCACTCTATGTTTCCGAATGGTGTTTTTTGATTATTGCCAAACAGTTTGTTGAACAAACAACTGGTACCATTTTATGACCATTTCAAAAAACACATAGAATCTGCTAATGAAACAATTTTCAAAGAAGTAAAAGAATATGAACAGATTTTTGATGACTTGGATGCGGAGTATGAACGATGTGTTCTTGATTACAAGAACCTGACCATAGAGAAAAAAATCTTTTAATCAAAAATGACCTGCTTAATTGTGAATGTTAGAAAAAGATATATGGCTCTATTTGCTTACTTCCGATATTGTTGGCCCCCTAGTTCGAATTGCCTTTGCGAAGGATTTAGATCTGCATGCGATAGGGAACACCCCAACTATAGTTCTTGAACTTGAAGTGAAGTTTTTAAAACAATCAAAGATGGTCATTGAATCTGAGAAACGTAACTCTCATTTTACAAAAGACCCAGATTGATTTGCAACTTATAATTTCAAGAGTTTATAAATAGTGCATAGACATTTCTAGTGCATCTCAATGCTATTTTTGAAATAAATAAGTTAAGAGATCAGCTTCAAGGAAAAGACACCACTATCAGGAATTTGATGCTCAGTATTTCAAACATCATGAAGGTGTTGAATGCAGGTTCCACTGAGGTCAGTTGTGACCAAACACGCATTAGAAATGATGAATTCAGTTGAAAGATACGATTACCTCCCTTAGGATTCAGCTAGATGGCCTTAAGGTAGAAAACGTGAGTCTCAAAAGACGGTATGATGAACTGTCAAAGGCGAATACTCACTCACGTACTGGCTTACACTCGAACAAAGTTAATGCCCTGATGCTGGAGAAATTGCCAAACTGAAAAATGAGTTTGGTGGCAAAAAGAGTGGTGGATCTACAGCCTCTGAGAAACCAAAGTACTTGCTTCAGGGATGTATACCAAAAGTTCAAAGTACATTCCACCTCCAAAAAGAGCAATGGGTAAAAAACAACCGTTGCCTAAGAAAAAGCAAGTTACTTTTCAAGAACCTCCCAGGACTTCAAATAGACCCACACAGAAACCACCAGTGCAACAAAACAAAAAGCCTAATGTTCCTGTGAATTTGTCTACAAGAACCAAACCTGCCACTGAATCTCGCAAACCTATGCCAAAGAGCCACACTCGGAACCATCATATCTTGCCCAATAAAAGTGTGAACGCGAGGAGAGCAGCATATCACAATAGGAAGTTGAACGTTGTTGACCATAATCAGTTTGTGATTCGTTCTTTGAAGTCTGTGAATACCAAAACCCCCCAGGCCAAACATAGTGTGAATCATACTAAGCAGGTTTGGAAAGCAACCAGGAATCATAATGTGAACACTACTAAGACAGCTTGGAGACCAACTAGAAAGGTTGTTGGTAGTGTTAAGCCTCAGTGGAAACCCACTGGACGATATTTTGCGTTGTATGATAACTGTCCTTTAACTAGGATAATGGAACCCATTGTTGAGCCTTTAGAACTTACCCCGAGCGTTAGTTCTAGCCTCTCTAAGTACACCCCTCTGAATATCTACCCTCGCCCCCGCATACCCTGCTAGATACCCCCCCCATTAGTGCCCACCCTCCCTCAAAGGTGGTTCCAAGGGGTTATTGGTATTTTTGATGGCTAAAGCATTGTTCATTGTGATATTCAAAAAACATATTCAACAATAATCCAAAAATTAGTGTAATATGGCTTGCAGTTATTTCAGACTGTAACCCGGTCTTAACCTAGAGATTTAGTGTACGTTTCAGTGCATTATTTCTTTCACAGACAAGAAGTTGTCTAAGACCCGAACTATTTTTCTCATAAACAATTTGTTTGATCAAACATGTTCGGGTTAACCAAATCAAACATTGACACGGGTCATTGTTTGAGGGGGATAATCAGTATTTCTCACAGTTGTTGCTGATTCTATTGCTGAAAGATTGACACGACCAACCGCCTACAAGTTCAAGACAGATTGCAGTATCATTCCTGTCTGGGTATTCTAAAGGTCCTGTTTCAATTGCTCACTTGATATTTGTGCTATTTTACCTCACCTCATACTTTGAGGGGGAGATTGATTCATTTTAGTCCATTCTAGATCAAAACATTCACAAGTTTCATACTGTTGATCAGGGGAGAAAAATGAACTTAAACTGTAAAACGGTAATTAATGATTCGATTGGATTCTAAAATGCTAAGTCCTATCCATGCATTGCTAAACATCTTTGAATTATCGAGCATATGTGTAGGGGGGAGCTTAAGTGTTAATATGATCACAAATGTCATGGTAAAACCTAAAGTTTGTGTTATACACACGTATCTTGATAATGACAAGAATCTTTTGTTTCTTGTTTCGTGAAAGTGATCTTATGGATGATGAGAAAGAGATGGTTGTACCACCAGGGTATTCGTATGTGAATGCTCTTGCCTGGTTTCGGACTGCGCCACTAGTGAAGGTGGATTTCCATAAATGTACTTGACAAGTTTAGATTTCCCAGGCACTTCATATCTTTGATATATTTCAAAACATCATCAGAAGCATTCTGATTAAAACTTTGTTTGTGCCCCAAAACAAATTTTATAAGCAATCGAAGGTTTTTCAAATCATTTTTGCCACGGCCTTTACGGTACTTAATTGTATTAAGAAGTAAAACGCTGAAAAAGGAATTATATGGTATAGTCAGCAGATAGTAACTGTACTGACTCACTCTTTACCATTCTATTAGTAGAAATACTTATAGATGTGTTAGTTCTATCGGACATCTGGTCTAGAGAACGACGATCATTAGGAATCTTTTACTTAGGTATGAGGAAATAGCTTTGTCAGTGCCGGAAAAACCCTGTCAAGAAGGTTCTTTACGAATTTTTTTTTTTTTTTTTTTTTTTTTTTTTTTTTTTTTTTTTTGTTTTTATCTGTATCAACAGGTGCAGCATTTCATACTGTAATCATTGATCCTCAAGAAATCTGTGGTTAATGTACCAACCAGATTGAGTATCGAGTCTATATCTTGATCCCTTAAAATAATAATAAACCTTTGTCGAGGTTCACAAAAATGTTTTTCCTAGAACACCATTAAGTGGATTTTACATAACAAAATGTTTTTGTTGGTGACTAAATTGTTATATCATGGCGAATGACGACTCAAAGTATCCGATGCAAGACATGCTCATATCCTTACTCACATATCTGAAGAAATCAAGAAAGTTTACATACAAAGCTTCCGCACAATCTCTGAAAATCAATGTCTTCTTCAAATGCAAAAGTTCAAATGATTAGAAGAAGATACATCATCAAAGCTTTCAAAGATTCCAACAGATATGAGCATGTGAGACTAAAGATCAGCGTATGGCAAAGTCAAAGTGAAAGAAGATCACAAAGTAATTCAGAGAAGTAAAGCTTAAACAAGTCAAAGATCAAGATCAAGTCATCACATCAAGTTCTAAAGATCATGATCAAGGTGTTAAAGATTGAATTACCAAAGCACAACAGTGAAGTACCTATAACAAGAGCTAAAGAGACAAGCACGAGTGAGCTTCAAACACCTTTCATGGACTATTAGGGGGAGATTGTCAGGATCTCATAAATGGACGATCAAAGAAGCTTCGCGTCCACTCGAAGATACAAGACAATAGTCTAGCTCGAAAGACAATGTAAATTAATGTAATTGGGCATTTATTGTAAAAGCCCGAAATGGCCCATTCAAAGCCTCTTTAGGTCTTATTGTGAGGCTATATAAAGCCATCTTTTCTTCATTTTTTAGGTTAGCTACTCCATAATATTTTTCATCTTTAGGGTTTGTAGCCACTCTTATTTCGTTCAATCAAAAGTTCTTTAATGTTTAATCTTTTGTGCTATTGATCTTGTGATTAATCTATGGAATGATCTAGGGATCCTACAGAGGGGTAAAGGAGGGTTGTTCCTAAGAACTACGACCATAAAGGAAAAAAGGTTTTTAATAGCTTCACGCTTTCCTACTCCTCCGCTCCTTTGTGCGTTTTTCTTTTCGAAGAGTTACCGAGAAGCTTGTTGATTATTAGGTTTAAGTTGTCTTATCTCGTTGTCCGTTATTAAAATAAATTGTGAATTCATTGTTGATAAACCAAAAAGAACCAAAAAAAATTAGTGTAAATTTTCTTTTTATATTTTAGTGCATGCGCACTCGTTCTCAATCCCGTAATTCTAACCGTCAACAACAACAAGTCTACCGGGCTTTTGTTGAACCATTTAATCTTGAAGAACCAATTGAAAATCCAGCTCCTCCCGTAGTTACGATGGATGATACTCGTACTATGGCTCAATTGCTCGAAGCACCCACCGTGGGTTACGAGGATGCCATCGTTGTGCCCGAAATCACCGCGGACAACTTTGAGCTTAAGCACGGTTTGCTTACCCTCGTTCAAAACAAGCAATTCTTTGGACATGACAAAGAAGACCCTCATGCTCACATTCGATATTTCCAACTAGCTCACTTCTACGATGATTCCCGAAACGTCCCGAGTTCGTCGGTAAAGCTTATGCTTTTACCATCTTTACATCGAGGGGGCCTGCCCGAATTTGCTTGAGAAAGAACACCCTCGATCAGATTCTAAACATGGGATGATCTTGTGTCAAATTCATACAACAAATTTTTACCTCTCCTCAGACAACAAAATCTTCGAAATGAAATCACGAGATTTCAACAACGATTTGATGAAACTTTTTACGAGGCATGGGACCGATTCAATGATCTTCTTCGGGCTTCCACATCAATGGATGTCAGGAGTTTACATCAACTCGATTTACTTTCTTATAATGCTTTGAACTTAATATCAGATTCATTGAATTCCGACGCGGGTGGTAACTTTTTGGATAAAATGCCCCTTGATTGCCTAAGAATTATTGAAAGCAAATCCAAAGTTCATAATTCACGTAACAAACCAGTTGTTGCAAAAGTGAGTTCGAGCTCTTCTACCTCGGTTTTCTCCCGATGTTGCCGAATTGAAAGATATGGTGAAAGCTTTACTTCTTGATAAGAAATCCCAAGCTCCCACTCCCGTGAAAGCGGTCGAGGAAAGTTGTGTTACTTGTGGTGGTGCTCATTCGTACCGAAATTGTCCCGCCACCAATGGCAACGTTTATCGTGACAATATTCAAGAGTACGTCTCTCAAGCCGCCGCAGCTAACTACAACCCAGGAAATACCGGTTACCGAGCCCCGATTGCTAATCAAATTCGACCTCCCGGTTTTCCTCCCGTTCAAAACAATCAAAACAATCAAGGAACTAATCAAAACCGTTACAACCAAGGAAATAATTTCAACCAAAATCGGGGAAACAATTACAACCAAAACCGGGGGAATAATTACAACCAAGGACAAATTTATCAACCCCCGGTAAATCAACCTCCAGTTCACCAAGCTCCACCTTACCAAGCTCCGGCTCCTCAAACACAAGGTGTGACAAAGACCGATTTTGAAAGCTACGTCAAAGCCAATGATGCGGTTATGAGAAACATGCAAGACCAAAATCAAAACTTGCAAAATCAAATGACCAATTTAACGGACATGCTTTCCAAATTCGTGAATGCCAATACCGCTTCATCTTCGGGTACGGGTTCTCTCCCGAGTAACACCGTTACTAACCCGAAGGAAGACTTGAAGGGTATTACTACCCGAAGCGGTGTTGCTTATCAAGGACCCACGATTCCTACTACTTCTTCTTCCCCTAAAGTAGTAGAGTGTAAAATCGAGGTCACAAAGGGCACGATGCTTCCTACTAATAACGGAAGTACCAAAGACGTCTGACCTCCGGTTGTCCAAGTTCAACCTTATGTACCAAATTTTGAGCCCATTGTTACTCTCGTTAGTGCTCCGATGCCTAACTTAAAACCGACAATTCCATATCCTTCGAGACGTAATGATGAAAGGCGCCGTGAAAAAGCTAACGACCAAATTGAGAAATTCTAGGAAATCTTTAAAGATTTGAGTTTCGAAATTAGCTTAACGGATGCTTTGATTCTTATGCCTAAATTTGCCTCGACTCTTAAAGCCTTGATTGGAAACAAAGAAAAATTAAGTGAAATGGCTAGAACGCCGTTGAATGAGCATTGCTCGGCGGTCATCCTTAACAAGTTACCAGAAAAACTTAGAGACCCCAGAAAATTCCTCATACCGTGTGATTTTCCCGGAATGGATGAGTGCTTAGCTTTGGCCGATCTTGGCGCAAGCATAAATCTCATGCCATTATCCGTGTGGAAAAAATTTCTCTTCTGGAGCTCACTCCTACTTGTATGACTCTAGAACTTACAGACCGTTCGATCACTCAACCGATCGGTATCGCCGAAGATGTCTACGTAAAGGTAGGAAAGTTCCAATTCCCGGCCGACTTTGTAGTAGTAGACTTTGATGCAGATCCCCGAGTTCCTCTAATTCTCGGGAGATCCTTCTTAAAGACCGGACGTGCTTTGATTGATGTATACAAAGGTGAATTAACCCTTCGTGTTGAAAAAGAAGCAATCACATTCAATCTTGATCAAACTTCGAGATACTCCTCTAATTACGATGATATGACGGCAAACCGAATCGACGTCATTGAAATGGCTTATGAGGATTATTCTCAAGAAGTTCTCGGTTTCTCTGATGTGACCGCGAGTGGCAATCCTACTCCTTAGTATGACCCAATTGTTTCTACCTCTTATCCGACTCTCACTCCCTTCGGGGATAGTGATTTTCTTCTCGAGGAAGTCGATGCTTTCCTCGCTCTTGATAATGATCCAACTTCACCGGAAGTTGATGACTCTTATTATGACCCAGAGGGGGATATTCTTCTTCTTGAAGCATATCTAAATGATGATCCATCACCCCTTCCCAATCAAGGAAATTATTTGCCGGAAATTCAAAAAGAACTGAAAGTTTGTGAAGCTAAAACTGATAAATCTTCAATTGATGAACCCCCCGAAGTCAAACTCAACGACTTACCCCCTTATCTCGAATACGCATTTTTGGAGGGTGATGACAAGTTGCCCGTCATAATTGCTAAAGACTTAAGTATGGACGAAAAATCCGCTCTCATAAAGGTTTTGAAGTCACGCAAGCGAGCCATCGCTTGGAAACTCTCCGACATAAAGGGTATTAACCTGAAATTTTGTACTCACAAGATTCTTATGGAAGAGGACTACAAACCGGCGGTCCAACACCAAAGACAGGTGAATCCAAAGATCCACGATGTCATCAAAAAGGAGGTTGAAAAATTTCTTGACGCCGAATTAATTTACCCGATCTCGGATAGTCCTTAGGTAAGCCCCGTACATTGCGTACCGAAAAAGGGTGGGGTGGTATTACCGTTGTCGCTAATGATGTAAATATGAATTGAACCCGACTCGATTGGTCTACGGATGGCGATTGTCGCTTGCATCTGTCTATCGTAGTTAAATGAAGCCACCCGTAAAGCCATTTCATTCCCTTTATGGATCAAATGCCGAGAGATTAGCAGGAAACGATTAATATTGTTTTCTCGTATGGTTTCTCGGGTTTATTTCAAAAATTCCCATCGATCTTAAAGATCAGAAAGACAGCTTCACGTGTCCTTCGGAACGTTACCTATCGTCGCATGCATTGGGTATGCAATGCACCAGGCACGTTTAAATGTGTATGTTGGCTATCTTTCTGTACATGGTCGAAAAGAAGATGGAAGTCTTTATGGATGACTTTTCGGTCTTTGGGAATTGTTTCGAAAATTGCCTCTCTCGTTTGGACAAGATGCTTCAAAGGTGCGAAGACAAAGATTGGGAGAAAAGTCATTTCATGGTCAAGGAAGGAATTGTCCTTGGCCACAAGATTTCAAAGAACAGGATTGAGGTGATTAACAGCCATAGTCGAATGTGTAATTGCAAAATTACCTCATCCACACCGTCAGAGGGTGTTTGTGTTTTTGGGCATGCCGGTTTTTACCGACGTTTCATACAAGACTTCTTAAAAATTGGCCGTCCAATGACCCACTTGCTCGAAAAAGAGACTCCATTTTTCTTTTCAAAAGAGTGTATCGAATCCTTTAATACACTTATAAAAGAAAGTGACCGAATTAAGCTCCAATTTGATTGCTCTTTACTGGGACTTGCCCTATAGTGCAAGACATAAGACACAAGTTTGGGAAATTCTACTTCTTCAACATATGGGTTATACTCATTTTTCTTCATCAATAATTACCACTTGGAGCCTACTGAGTTCGAGATTCAAGAGATGGTTAGCATACTTTCAGGGGAAGCTTATTGTTAACATGTTTAACCATCTACATGTACCACTTAAGGGGAAGTGTTCACAAGTTGCTTATCTACAGATGACCCCTATTTAATGATTACAAAAAGGGGAAGAAGACTATATGGTTTGCAGCTTATTTTAAAGTGGTGACATGTACAAGAAGATCTTATTTCAAGGGGAAGCTTTGAAGATTGTTTCATACATGAAGATTGTTTTGTAATATCAAATAGGGGAAGATTGTTGGGTTTTGAGATTTGATGATTACAAAACCACATATGAAGAAAAGAAGAAAGATGAAACAACAAGGACTTAATGTGCAATATTAAGTTAGCTTTATATCAAAGCTAGGTTTTCTTATAAACCCTAGCCTCTCTAGTATATAAAGAGAGGTAGGGTGAATAGTTTTTGCATCCATCATAGGTAGATCTCTCCAATGAGAGTCTAATAGTTAGCTTATTAGTAGTTAGTTATCTAGATAGTATAGTCGACTGATTAAAGTCGAATAGTGTATTAGTTAGCCTCAAGGATCATTTTATCTTGGGGATATAGTTTATGAATAAAAACCTTGTTCATAACATTGTTGTTCTTAATTGTTATTCCACTGCCTGATCAATGTTATGATATCCTAGATAGGCAAAATGATCTATTAAGCCTACAATTAGGCTTTTATAGTTGGTATCAGAGCGGGTTACTCTCTATATCTAGGATTCAAGGTTTTATGGTCGAAGAACGAAGAAGAATCTAAAAATCCGTTTGGGGTTTTTATGTTTGTCACTTTCTGGGAAGCCGTGTTAAAACGATGATAAATCGGTCATTAACCGTTAGATCGTTACGAAATTTTAACTGGAGGTTCTATACACATATAGGTACGATCTGACTGGAGCGATCTTTGATTTGAGTCTTCAAATTAAAGATACGATTTTTCTAAAACTGCTGCAGAATAGGCGTTTTTTAATGTTTTTTGTTTGATGTTATCTTTGTATCGACTTGCTTTGGTAAGTTGATTCTTTATCAATGATGAACCCTAGTCGATATGGACATGAATTGACATGCTTAAGTCGATAATAACAAGTTATAATGGTAGTTTATATGACCAGGCTTGTGTTCGGTTCTTTGATACAAAAAGAAGCAGGAGGTTGTGGACATCAAGGTTTGTTCAAAACAGATTCAAAGGGTCTGATGTATACTTGACCTAAAGATTCTGGTTTTTAATAACGATTAAGATGTACACCTGAGTGTTCAACGTGGGTTGTGAAAGCAGGTTTTAGGATTGGTTTGGTTAGTGTTTGATGTTGTGGTTTTAAATTTGGTCGCATGGGTGTTTGCATGGAGGTACTTATGAGTTTAGCTGTGTATGAATATTCAGTTTATGCTGATAAGCGTTAAACACAGTTAATACTACTTGGGCTAATGAAAGATTACAAGTGTATGCTGCTTGTTTACATTAAAGCCGTTTCAAAATTGGTTAGTACTGTTCTTTGATTTTTAGTACAACCAGTTTTAAATGTTTTAATGCTGCTAGTGTTCATGGCATTAAGGTTTGTTGATGTTTGTTGATGCGTTCATGTTGCTATGATCTGATGTTCATGACATTATGGTGGCTAGAAACCTAATTCATTCAGAAAAGAGAAGGTCGAAAACCCTAAGTTAATATAGTGCTATTTGGTTTTCTCATGTGTTAAGTTATTGAACATCTGAGTGGATTTAAAGACATTATACAGCTGTTCGTTGTATATTACAGCTGTTGTTTAGAGTTTTGTACTTAATACTGTTTGAGCAAATGTATGTTAATACTGATTGGAGGACATTAGTATTGCCAAGCAAGTATGTTAGTACTGTTGCTTGTTGATTAAAACTGTTCAAGCAGGATTATTATAGATGGGCCTGAAGTAAATTGATGTTGTTTTTAAAAGTTTATTGTTTATATCTTTTGGGCTCAAAAGAAAGTAGGTGCTACACGTTTATGTTGCTATTTGGGCTCAAAGGTATATTTATGTTGTTATGACTGAAGGTGCACGTATCAATGTATGACTTAATATTGTTGGACATGAAGGATTGTAAATGGCTCATTAGTGTTGTTCTATAATTCGTTGGGCTTCAAAGAAGAATTAGTGTTGTTCATATTAGGTTTGAATAATATGAAGTGCTAATATACTTGATGTTGTTTTTCATTCATACTGCTGCTATTGGATTTCAAGAATTGGGCTTCAAAAATGGGAATGCAATATAAAACCCTAATTTGTAGGGATTGAATTATCGATTTGATTTAGTTCATTTAAGTGCTGCTCAAAGAACATTAATACTGCTTGGCTAAATTAGTGCTGCTTGGCATGTTCGAAGAAAAGGTTAGCATTGTTCAAGTTTATGTTTGTACTGCCTTTGTCGTCCGAGAAAAGTGTTTGTACTGCTAATGTTGTGAATAATGCATTAGTACCGCTAGCTTTGTACGATATCGGGTAATACATGTTACTTGGTAACTCACGGTTTTTGGATCTCGAATGATGATAAAGTTTATGGTTTGCTTTGGAGAGTATTATGAAGACATTTGATGCAATGGCTTTTTAATCAATTGTGTGACAAGGGTAACCTTTTTGTTACGTACAAACAAGGATTGCAAGTAGATCGCTGACTGAGGCAACAGTCACATAAGAGAGGATGATGTTATTGCACTTAGATGATTTTCATTAATAATTCCTATTTGAAGCCAACTGATTTTGAGATTCAAGAGATGGTTAGCATACTTTCAGGGGAAGCTTATTGTTAACATGGTCAAAACAGATGAATCTGGTGGGGTACTAAAGAATAAGGCTCGACTAGTTGCCAAGATTTAAACAAGAAGAGGTATCAATTTCGAGGAATATTTGTACCAGTAGCTAGAATAGAGCATTCGTATCTTCGAAGCAAATGCGCTTCATAAGTAGATGACAATATACCAAATGGACTCAAAACGGCTTTTCTTAAATGGCGAGCTCAAAAGAAGAGGTCTGACATGTCTCAAACCAGAAGGAATAGTTGATCTGGACCAACCCATCGCATGTGTACAAGGCTCTAAACGGCTCTTTATGGTCTCAAACAAGCACCACTTGCATGGTATGATATGATGTACAATCTCCTTATCTCTCACCATTCTCCAAGGTGCAGTTTGATCCAACACTCTTCATACGCCATGCTGGAAACGACATATTACTGTAAAAAATTTATGTGACGACATAATATTATGCATCCACTAATACTGCCATGTGTGAAGAGTTTGCTATTCAGATGACCAATAAGTTTCAAGAGTAGATGATGAGGCAAATGTCATTCTTTTTTAGGATTACAAATAATCTCAAAGTCCCAGAGGCATCTTTAAAAAAACCAATCTAAATATGCTTCTGAAATTGTTAAAAAAATATGGTATGTATTCTACTGATTCTGTCAACACACCCATAATTAAAAACATGAAACTAGATGAAGATCTACAGGGGAAACAAGTTAATGCTACACTTTACTGTGGCATGATTAGATCCTTAATGTATCTTATAGCCAGTAGACCTGACCTTAACTATGTAGTCTGCTTATATGCCCGATATCAGGCTAAGCTTATCGAAGAGCACTTACATGCGGTGAAACGGATCTTTTGATACCTTAACGGAACCATTAACATGGGTCTATGGTACTCGAAGGATATCGATATGTCACTCATAGCTTATGCAGATGTCGATCACGCGGGGTGTCAAGACACTAGAACGTAGTACATCGGGACGCTTCAGTTCTTAGGTGCAAACTTGGTTGAGCTGTGTCAAAGAAGCAAAAGAGCACTGCCTATCGAGTACCGAGACATGAATATAATTGCCTATCTGGGTGATGCTCATAAATCCTTTGGATGCGTTCACATCTCACAATTATGTTTTTTTCAATTTCGCATACGATCCCTCTGTACTGCGACAACAAGAGTGCGATTGCTTTATGCTGCAACAATGTTCAACATTAAAGAGCTAAGCACATCGATATTCGCTACCATTTCATAAAAGAGCAAGTGGAGAATAGAATCATAAAGCTATACTTTGTCCGGACTGAATACCAACTGGCTGACATCTTTACTAAACCGTTGCCTGAAGAGAGATTTAACTTCTTGATCGATAAGCTAGGTATGAAAAGCATGTCTCCAGAAACGTTGAAACGTTTGGCAGAGGAAACGGTCGAGTGATGGTGGTAACTCATATCCTATATCATATGTACATAAGAAAACATTAAAACATAAAAATATTTTTCTTCTATATAAATTTTTCAAAAAGAAAATTAAAAATTAAAAAAGTCAGGAAAATATAAAAATATCTATCTCTGACATGTCTTCTGAAAATCGATAACATTTACAGTCTTATAAATGTCATTCAATAATGATACGAGGCTATAAATGAAGTTCGAGCAAAAGTTTCAACAACTTTCAAAACATGCACAAATGGCTTGCTATTATTTCAGATAGCAAACCCAATCATCATCTTAAAGGCAAGTATTCCATCAAAAAGGAGACTTGTCCTCTCAACGGAAATTTATTCTCAGGCATGGTCTAATTAATGACCATGCAAAGGCTTGTGATTACTTTGCATCACAACCCATGCTTCCTTTATTCCATAAGTGTACGTGTCAGTGCGCTTATGTGTCAAAATAAGAGAAATCTTATTTTTTTGGGTGTTGATTGTCAAAATATACAATAATCATCTTTCAGATTCAACAGATCATCATTTTTCAAAGACAATTTTGATCCATCAAATAACGACTACAACTCTTTCAATAGAAAATGGGTCATTATTTGAGGGGGAGAAACTGTCAAAATCATCTTCTTCATAATTAATCATGTGATAATCGGAAAGGTTTTAATCATATCGGGTGAATAATTAAAGGGGAGTTGATAAATTTCAACTCAATCGGGCTTAAGTTGTTATATGTTTAATCTTATTGGGGTTTTAATGCAAAAAGTGAATCTTTTTCTTGATGACTAAACCTTAGGGACTAGTTGTGCAATTTGTGAAACTTTAGTTTGCCTTAGGTAATGTGTTAAAGAAAATTAGAAGATACATTATACCTCAGGGGGCATTTATGCCAAAACTCAAAAGTTTTAAACATAAACACCCCCCAACCGGCATCTCCCTCTCGTCACACACACATAAACCCTCAAACCTTCTTTATTGATTTTCAAGACTTCAAGAAATCCCTCTATTCTTGAGTTTTTAATGGGGATAACTCATTCATGAGTTTTGAATGATTCTTAATGTCGAATATGATGAAAATGGGCAAAAACTTGAAAAAGTTCATGGGTTTAGATTTAAGAAGTATTGTTATGAATGTTTGAGTACATTTGAGTGTTTATTTAACATGCTTGTGTGAAATCTTGAATCTTTTGGGGTTTTTGTGTTCATACGGGACGAACAAGTCAAGAATCAAGATTTTTGTGGTTAATTTGTATGTTAATGATGTTAGAATGATTCCTAGATGATATGTGACCATGATTTGATGGATATTATGGGCTAAAAAGGTGAACAATGATTGTGTAAAAATTTGCTTGGGCGAACTATACATAGTCTATTTACTCAGGCGAACTATACGTTTGCATTTACACAGGCGATTTATACTCTTGTGCATAGGCGAACTATACATGTTTAATTATAACAGGCGAACTATACATGCATAAGTATAACAGGCGAACTATACATGCATAGTTAGAACAGGCGAACTATACATGCATAATTATAACAGGCGAACTATACAAGCATTGTTGTAACAGGCGAACTATACATGCGTGTCAAACACAGGCGAACTATACTTGGGTGTGTAACACAGGCGATTTATACACCAACTAAAGGCGAACTATACTTGATTTTTTCCTGTAGAACTTATCTCGTAATCTTGGTAATCCAATTGCATAACCTTATCTAAGTATAATTTATCCCTATCTTGTCACTTAGTGATTAAATTAGGTGTAATTTACCTTAGATATCTTCAGTGATTGCTTTGATTTCAATAATTAGCCTATAGTTAAAGTGATATATGAGTATGTGTGCTTATCCTGTGTGTATGTGTACTAGTTCTCTGCATTGTTTGCATGTGTATAAGTTCTTTGCATTGAGTGCATGTGTATCAATTTGTTGCCTTGTATTCGTTTGCCTATCCCCTGTTGTAAATCCTGTCCTGCTTCAATAATCATGCCTCATGGTCTAAATTGTCTATCTGTTCTATATATATTTATTTGTATATGAACTGTATGTGACAAATCTTAGCAGAATCATGTCTTCCATCACTACTTAACAAACCAAGCTTGTTCCCAAAGAGAATAGACTTGATATCGGAAAATGCAATGGAAGAATCCCTCGCGGATTAACACCAAGAGAACCCACATTTCAAGTCGTTTTAGATGCTATTGCACTCACTCTATGCTATCCTGCATTTCTCGTCACTGCGGATGTCCCTGAAGTGTACATGCATCAATTCTAGAATTATGTGTACAAGTATGACACCTTCTACAGATTCAAGATTGACAAGAAGAAATGATTCAAACTTACCTTGGAAGTCTTTAGAGATATCTTTCAGATTTACCCAAGAGTACCGGGTAGAGACTTTGATGCCCTTCCTTCTGAAGAAGACACTATGTCTTTCTTAAGAGAACTCGGTCACACTGAGGAGATCAATTCACTCAATGATGTGGTGGTCGATCAGTTGCATCAGCCCTAGAGAAATTGTGCTACTCTTATCAATCGGAGTTTATCTGGAAAGACTAGTGGTCTTGACAAGCTTCGTCTCTCCAGAGCTCAAATCCTTTAGGGCATGTTCCATCAAAAAAATGTGGACTATGTAGAATTACTCTAGGAAGACTTCATCTACCAGATTGAAAACAGAGTATACAAGAAGAAGGAAAAATGTACTACCCTCGTTTCACCAAAGTTATCATTCACCACTTCCTTATTTAAGAAAAGTCACTCTCCTAGAGAAACAAAATTGGGATGCACACCTCCAAAGATGACTACTTGATTAACTCCTTAAGATTTGTCTCTGCTAAAGAATCAACTCACTTCTATGGAGCTATTCTTCCTTAATGTTTGACCAGTCCAGCAATGAAGGAAAGTAAAGCGTACAAGACTTATCTTGGCTATGCTACAGGTGCTGTACCTCCCAAGATTGCTAGAAAATTCAAGAAAGCTTCTCCATCTAAGAAAGACAGTGATCTAGTCCCTGTAGATGAAGAACCTGTCCAGAAAGGCAAACGAGTTAAGAGACCTGCCAAGAAGTCTACAACTAAGCCAACAGCAGGTGTCGTCATCAGAGAAGCTCCTGTGGAAACAAAGTCTAAAAGTAAGGAAAAGGTGGATGTTACTCGTGGGAAAGGAATTGAATTGCTATCTGAAGTAGCTTTGACAGAAGAAGCTCAGATGAAAGAAGTAAGAAAGAAGAGCTTAAGGGACTTTCACAAGACACATCCTAGTGGTTCTGGTACGGTTGCCGAAAAACCACCAAGTGTTGATAAGATCACACCTACTGTCACAAGTGAAGGAACTGGTGATAAGCCAGGGGTTCCCGATGTGACAGAAGATGACTCTACTGAGAGTGAATCTGAGTCTGGGAAATGATGAAGAACGATACAACAATGATAGCAAGATTCAAGTAATGAAGACAGTGAGCAGGAGAATGAAAGTGAAGAGCAAGTATCTGATTCGAAGCAAGAAGAAGAATCTGAAGATGATGATCAAGAAGAGGAGGAGTTTATTCATACTCCTTCTCCTATTGATGAAAAAGATGATGAAAATTTGGAATCAGTAAGTGATGAAGTGATTAAAAGTGATGAAGAAAAGGGATTGGATGATACTGATTACCAATTTGATGATGATGTTGATGCAAGATTGAAAGAACCCACTCAGACTGATAAAGAGGTTGTTCAAGGTGAGGGTGCTGATGCTGAAATGATTGATGCTCAACAAGGGAATGAAAATTTGGAGACTACTCAAGAACAAGTTGTTGAAGATGCTCATGTGATAATTTCTACTGTTACGAAGAAGGACTTGAAGTTCCTCTACTAGTTCTACACGTTCAAACACCAACTTGGCATCAAAATTCCTAAAATTTTCAGATATTCCTCATACTAATGCAGAAATTGTTTCTCCACTAGATGTTCATTTCCACCATGAAGTCCCGAGAACTCAGGCACCCACTCTTCTTACAATACCAGTCTTTGTTATCACTGAATCATCACCTGTATACATAAAAATTCCTCATTCATCACAAACCTTCACACCTCTACCAATACTGACAACACCCACTCCACCGCCGAAAATTGAAACCACAAATCCTCTATCTACATTTCCTGACTTTGCATCAGTCTTTCGATTCAACGATAGAATAACAGCATTAGAAAAAGAAGTTGCTAAACTTAAAAAGGACCCTCTACACACTCAAGTGACAACTTTAGTTGATGAATATCTAGACACACGATTGGGAGAAACCAAAGAAGAATTCATGAAATTCCTTTTAGAATCTCTCACGACAAGAATCAAAGAGCAAGTAAAAGATCAACTACCTCAGATTCTGCCCAAGGAAGTGTCTAACTTCGCTCTACCTGTGATCAAAGAGTTGATTAAAGAATCACATGATGAAGTTACTCTAGCAAAGGTGTCTTCACAACCACATTCTACTTATGAGGCTGCTTCTATACTTACTGAGTTTGAGTTAAAGAAGATTCTTCTAGACAAAATGGAAAAAAGTATATCATATCTGGCAGCTCCCTAACACCGAGATTGCTATGATAGTTTTAAAAAATCTTATGATCTCGACAAAGATTTATTCTTCTCTTATGATGTGTATTTCTTGAAGCGAAGCCGCAAAGACACAGACAAAGATGAAGACCCTTCCGCTAGATCAGATCGAGGGTTAAAGAAAAGAAAGCTAAGCAAAGATGCAGAACCAACCACTGGTCTGAAAAAGAAAGATTCAACGTCTGGCTCTTCCAAAGGCACCAAGTCTCAATCGAAATCTTTTGGAAAGTCTATTCAATCAGAGGAACCAGTGTTTGAGGTTGCGGACTCTGACATGCCACAAGATTAAGAAGGGAACATGGGTGATAAGGAAGATGAACCAAGGAAAGAGACTTCCTCTAGACGTGACTGGTTCAAGAAACCTACGCCACCTCAAGAACCCACTGACCTTGACTGGTATGTTGGCAAAACTACACAGAAAGGACCAACTTAAAATTGGTTGATAACTCTAGCAGCTTCTACTTCTATTGATAAATCGTTAAAGGACTTTGATGAATTGATGAGCACTCCAATAGACTTCTCTAGATACATCTTGAATGGCTTGAAAATAAAGAATTTAACTCAAGAAATCCTGTTAGGACCAGCATTCAGACTACTCAAAGGCACCCGCTCTAATTATGCTGAACTAGAATATGACTTTGAAGAATGCTACAAGGCTCTTTTAAAAAAGCTTGATTGGGAAAATCCTGAAGGCGGTGACTACCCATTTGATCTTTCCAAACCCCTTCCTTTGATCACGCGTGGAAAACGTCAAAGAGTACCATTTGAATTCTTCATCAACAATGATCTCAAGTATCTACAAGGAGGAGTTTCGACTATGACATACATGATGTCTACTACCAATTCAAAGGCTGCTAAGTATGATCTACCAGGCATTAAAGATATGGTTCCAAACATATGGAGTCTAGTTAAAGTTGCTTATGATAGATTTGCGTTATGGGGTATTTTACATTGGAGAGATCAATGGCTACAGTACCTTCTATGCCCTACTGCCTAGAAGGCATGCAATCAAGAGGAGATGTATATTCTAAAAAGCTTATTCTAGCAGTCACTCATGTCAAGGTTATAAGGAAACATGGATACAGGTACTTAGAAGAGATTGTAGTAAGACGAGCTGATAACATACTATACAGATTCAAGGAAGGTGACTTTCTGCGACTTCGGATCATGATATCGAGGATATGTTATTCTTTGTGGTCTAGACATCGGCTCATAAATCTATTAGGGGATGACTTTGCTGACTTCGCAATAGCACTAAGGATGTTCACCAGAAGTCTGGTTATTCAAAAGCGAGTCAAAGATCTTTAACTTAGAGTTGAAAATTATCAAAAGAAGATCAACGTCACCAAGCCTGATACTACAAGACCTGATCTCAGAAAAAGGCACATGTACACTCCATACAAAGACCCTCAAGGATTCATCTATGTCGACGACATCGAGAGGAATAGGCTGATGTGCTCTGACTAACTGTACAAGTTCAGTGACGACACGTTAACCAGACTTATTTCTTCGCTCGAAGACATTCCCAAGAATATCGACATGACCTACTTGCCAAAGAGAAGATGGGGCACATTGGAAAAGAAAAGAGCTCATTTCATGATCAAGGACATCAATAAGCTGCTAAAAGAAAGGAGGATGATGAAGGAGCTTGAGAAATTCGGGGTTGGTAGATCTATGGAACTAACCTCAGCTGATCAATAAGTAATAATATGACTTTGTCATATTGTATTCATATCTCAAAGCTCATTTCGTATATCATAAACTTGTGAATTTTTAAATATGTAGTGTAGACTTATGGTAACAATAAGGTGTGCTCGAGTATAAACATTTTCAAGAATTTCTTAGTAAATTCAAAAAATTTCAAATTATTATACTCAGCACAGTCTTATATTCCTCAAAAAACTTAAGGGGGAGCATTAAAATGTTCCTTATAGTGATTTTTGTAACTTTTCTGTCCCCTGAAAAGTTTAATTCAATTGATATCCAAAATATCAGGGATTAACATTTTGGATAAGGGGGAGTAAATGTGATTAAACTGAACTTGAATCTTAATTGTATTGTCATGTGATAACTATTAAAATAAGACTCAATGCACTCCAACACTAACATGTACTATCGATTATGATTGCACACGTTAGGGGGAGCTTTTAGTGATGATTGAAAACTGCTCAAAGTGGTAAATTTTTGATTTTTTAATCAAACACTTTGATGAACTTTTCAATGAGTTTGGTTTTGATTGTGATGGCATACCCCTAAAAGAACTAACCGACCATGTAATTAATTTTATGGAGTTATAAGGTGGTTAGGCCAAAGGTATTCCCAATCCCTTGATCCAACCGAATCGGAGGGATCTACCTAGGGGATATCCACTAGTAGTGTAGAAGTCCTTCGGGTATGATTCAAAAGGAGAAAATGTGGATATCAGAATAATAGCCGACTGAGATGGAGATACACTAGAACAAACCAACACAAGGTGTTAGTTATGAAAGTATCACGGTAAGATTTGAAGGGCGTTGAAGAAATGAAATCAAATGTTAGTATAAGGGTGAAAAGAAAGAAGCCCTTCATACACTTAGGCAGAAACTGGGTCAATACATAAATCTGTCTGGAAACTCTTAGGGTGATGTTGTCTGCATTGAATGATAGTCATGACCCAGTGACGCTTTTGCACAACCCCCTCGCCAATCAAGGTATATCAATAGATTCTTGTTTCATTGCTCATGGTGATTACAAGCTTTTCTATCGGACTTTCTCACTCTGAGCTTGGATGATATTGAAAAGGTGAGCAGTTCTGCTCTTTAGTTCTGATCACGAAAACAAAGTGACATATTTGAGTCTAGAGCCAAAAGAGATCATCAATAAATATCATTAGGACACTTGTTAAATCATGCTTGGTAGGGTCACACAATGTGAATAACAATGTTAACATATTAAGATTCTAGAAGCATTGTCATTGTGATTGTGCAGAACTTCGAGTGATTTCATTCACTGTGAAGATGGAAATCCTGATTGAGCCAACATCAAAGAAGCTCATGGTAGGTGACTTATGCGATTTTGTATGGATCAAACTTGTAACAACTGGAAAGAAACGATGGTGCGATTCTATAAGAATCAAACTTGTTCCAGGTTATGAGTTGACGATTGATGAGGAATTTTGAAATGATTAACACTCTTGATGTGTCACAAAACCACTTTTACAAGTGACACGTTGATTGATTTTCAAATGAATTTTTATTTTTAATCGGTGAGATAGTAACTCGCTGGTTCACTTTTATCGTGATGTCTGCTTTGAGACGTTCCGATAATGAGAACATGCTGAGTTTGATGAATCTGATACTTATGTTTTAGAAAGATGTAGGATCGTTTATTTCATAACACGGTGATGATTCTTGTGATTGGGCTAGTTTCTAGAGAGAGAAACACATAGAGAGGATTTCTAGAGAGAGAAATGTATGTGTTTAAATGGAAAATGATTATGACTAGCTTGCCTCTTCCAAAGTTGGAAGAGGCTTATATAGTACTTACAATATACCGGGTATTCGTACCCGACTTAAAACCGAAAAACGTACTATTAACTATTAAACTACGAACTATTATAAACAATAAATAAACGGGGTGACCGAGTCTTTTACTCATATCTAACAATCTCCCCCCAAGGGAGGGTCACCCTTGACAAACAACTAACTTAGGTCTTTCAGCCTTGCAGTCTCTTGATTCTTCATGTACATCTAGTACTTTTGTAGTAGTGATCTTAGGATATTAATTGAGCTGATCACTTTGACTTGTTTTGATTTTGATCATGTGCTTTCTTGAGATCTATCATTCCAAAACTTATAATTCTTCATCCATCTTAGTAATTTATTAGCCACTCATTGTGCACTTGTGGAAGAAGATATGATAATCAGAGTTTGCGGAAGCTTTGACACCTTTATGAGATCTCTTTTTTATATAACTTTCATAACAAGTGTAGGTCGTGTCTGGCATTCGGTATTAAAACTTGGACTTACTGGACTGGGAATCTCCATCTCCATCATTTAAATGATCCTGTAATGTTAACAAGTTAGCAATAAAGGGAGAATAGTTGATTTGAAAAAATCAGTCTAAAGTATACTTATGAAAAGTATTTTGTAACACTCTTATTAGTTTTGATTGGTTGTCAAATGTTTCAATACCGTTATTTTCTTATGACTTGAACAAGTTTGATTCACGTTAAATTGCACCATGTTTCTTTCCAGTTGAAACAAGTTTGATTCTTGTAGATCGCGAACAAGCCACCTACTAGAGTTATTAGATGTTGGCTTTTGCAGGGATTTCATACTTCATTATGAATACATTGTCATCACTCGGAATGTTTCTGGTAATATACAGGTTAAGCGTAGGATTCTTAGATAACCGTGTTCTACCAGAAGTGAAAGACAAGATAATTGCAAAAATGTGTCCTACGAGGATTAATTGGATTGATCTCTTGGCTATAGATCGAAAGTGTGCTTTGATATTAGTGATCGGAGGCTGGAGCTGACTGCCTACCTTTTCAATAAGACTTACTCGGAGTGAGTGAGACAGTAGATTGCATGTGTTAGTCTGTGTCAAATGAGACAAGTTTTCTTTCAAGAGAAACTTGAATGGTCTGGAAAGGGGTTGTGCATTGAATTCATGGGTCTATAATTGTCGTCTTCAATGTCAGCAATCAAATTGGTGATTTCTGACAGCATATGTATTGACCCAGTTTATGCCTCTGTAGTGTATGGAGGGTTCTTTCTTTACCACCCTTTATTGTACAATTCTTTTTCATCCTCAAACCCCTTTCAGTGATTACTTAAACGAGGATTCATGACTAGCCTTGTTGGGTATATTCCAGGTACTAGCTCCATCGACAGTTCGGCACTATTCCTTGTTCTCTACATCTTATCTTTTAATCATACTAAGACTTTGTACTAAATGAGTGGATTGTCCTTGGGTAGATCCCTCTAGTTCTGGGCAGGATCATAGCGACAGGTACTACCTTACCATACATTATAACTTCGATAAAAGTAAATCTATGGTCAGTCTTTTGGTAAAGTTCACCTTTCATAAAAATCACTAGGAAAAACTCACTCAGGTACTTATGAATATCAAAGTGTTTATACCGTTATTTTTTGCAATCTTCGAAAAAGCTCCCCCTCAATGAGTCATCGGGGATATCGAAACTGTTTAGCACATGTGGTGGAGTATACATTAAGTAATATGATTCACATTACATATTTTAATCAAATTTTCCTCCCCTTATCAATAATTTCAAAACCCTTGACATTTTGGGATATCACTGATTTAAATCTGTTATAAAATTGGTAGAGGGAAAAGTTTGCCTATTATTCACATAGCGTGTTTGGAAACATATTAATGTACCCCTCAATCGTTGAGGGTCATGTTGTTAGTGTCACAGCGTATGATAATTTTGAAATATTTTTTAGTTAAACTCAAAAACCTGTGCGCGCGCGCGCTATGCGCGTCTCGCGTCAAAACTCATGAAAAATTATAGACTGAAAACATAACATCTTATGTAAGAGATGTACTGTTTCAGTCCGATGATATTGACCTTAATGCTGGAATGATATCAATCTATTCACTTCTCTTGATTAGACAAGTAGCCAAATTTCTCTGAGCCTTCCATCAATGAAGGCATCGAGATTTCTGAAGTTTTTTTCTTCAGATCTTTATCTTTCTACCAAATATCTCGTTTGAACTGTAGGTTTATAGTGGTGGTAGTGGTGGTTTGAAGTGTTGGATGTTGTAGCTGTGGTCTCCTGTTAGCTAGGGAACATTTAGTGAAATTGCAGTGAGAGCACTGGAGATTTGGGTTCTTTGCATTCTTTTGTCTCTTCAAGAACCGGTTCTCTTTCCAATCAGGTACCCTGACATTTAATTTTGAACAACACTGTCCCCCCTCTATCGATGGAACCCGTTTTTTATTAAAAGAGCTGTAGTCATTGATTTG
This sequence comes from Tanacetum coccineum, assembly GCA_026074375.1. NCBI lineage: Eukaryota > Viridiplantae > Streptophyta > Magnoliopsida > Asterales > Asteraceae > Tanacetum > Tanacetum coccineum. Next base: position 43,240 of record BQNB010029814.1, read on the forward strand.
CAGTGTCAAATGTCGGATCTTGTTTTCAAACAACACTTTTACACACCGTGGTTTAACACAAAATAATTTTGAAGAATCAATTAAGAAAAATTATTTGGTTTATCAAACAGGTAGACTTCTCTTCGAATTACAGAAAATGCACTGAAAGTACATTAATCCCAAGTTGCATGGTATTAAAGTAATCCATGCCCGAGCAAAATTAATTACCCGTTGTTAGGAACAGCTCTCTGTAAGACGACAATCTTTCCTTCAAATGAGAACCGGGTTGCAATTTGAAGTAATTGCAAGCCATTATCATGAGCTCACAACTTTGAATGTTTTGTTATAGTAGCTCAAGACCAAAAAGACTTCTCTTTTCGATGCTAAGGATAAATGCACTGATGAAACGTGTTTTTTCTTTACGATAAGCCCACGGTTATGCACAGTATTGATACTTAAGCCAATTTTCATTATCTGCTTCCCACTCATGAATCCTCAAGATTCTTCATTGATGAAAGGGTTTTGGATGAGTCGGTGGATTTTCCAGCGTGGACATGTTCCTTAGGAGTTACTGTTCAAGATTTCACTGTTCCTTAGGTAAATTAGTAGCAAGAAGACAATCATGCATCGTGCTCAGGGTTTGCGTCCAGTAAGAGCCACGTATCGACTTTGTTCAGGTTTGATCAACTGGTAATCATCAAGTTCAGTGTTCATTTCCTTTAGAGCCATTGTTTTTTAGAGCAATCCTAACCTTGTTCGTCACAAACATTTAGAATTTCAAATATCAGTCTCACTGTTTATCTTTTATGAATTACCACCAGATTCAGCATCTGCATGAGATAGAGTTTCACGAACCATCTTTGCGGATGTAGCATCCTCAGGATGTACAGAAGGTCCAGTAGTTTCATACTGAGATGCTATAATCCATGGTACGTTGTTTCTTTGGCTTATGCAGTTCCAGAAGTGGACTTCTGTAGCTTGTAATCTGTATCACTGCCTTTCCCTCTGAACTTCTACTTACTGGGTGTTTTCTGGTGGTCTTGGAGCAGAGTTCACGCATAGCCATCTGTTAACAGGTGCTTGACCATATTCATGAGAGACTTCCAAGCTATTTGAGTACTTGTTATAGATTGTACTCTAAATAATCCATATGAGGGTTCAGAGCCGGTTGAACTCATCTTCATCAAACCATTTAAGGAACTCTTCTCACTTTTGAATGTTCTTTGTTGTTTTACCAGCTGGAGGTGACTCGAAAATGGGGTGAGCTTGAGTTGCAATAGTGAACATTAAGGCACCTTCTGGAAGAAGTCTCAACACTTAGAGGTAAGCCCAGTGCTCCGTTGTTGACTTCAAAGCTATATAACCTCAGTATTTTTACATTCATGAGTTAGAGTATTCCAGAATAGCTGAATATAGATAGAAGGGACATTTGCTGATGTAGTGAATGCCCTAACAAAGTTTATGTTCTGACGAATATCAACTAAAATGCGAAAGATAGGATTCTTTTGCAACTTCTGTAGATCCCAAGAGACGGTTTCCCTTTCCACTCTGTAAACCACTCCGGAGCATATGAAGGATCTTGTTCATTCTCTTCTTTTTCACATCTCTTTACATCTCGATCGTTTCATTCCCAATTGAGAGGACCAAGTTTAACCGTGTTGGATCACATTAGATTCTCTATTCTTCCCCTGTCCATGACAAAAATTGCACTATGTGATTGCCATTTTTGATCTAGTGAATTAGGATTTACCAGCTGATCTACGTGTGATCCATTAACGACTGAACGAGCATGGAAACCACTATGAAATTGTTGATGAGATATGATCAAGAACAGAAGATTTCTTTCTGTTGAAGATAAATGCGCACTGAAGCGTACATTTCTCTCTTGAAAGATCCGGGCCTGCCTGAAGAGTTTCAGCGACGCCTTTGTGAATTGAGAAACGATAGGTATTGAAACTCGTTTGTTTTAACGTCTTTTTGACAATGAAGACCGATGCTTGAACGCTGAGTTCAAAAATCTTTAGATATGGAACGAGGCTTGAACTGCTGAGATCAAGCGTCATTATAGGCTCGGGTCCTGAACTGATGCGTACAGGAGCCATTCATTCCTCTAAATTCAGTTTTGAACAGCCTGAGTCCAGATACCAAAGGATGTATGTACCACCTGCATTTGAAAACAGTCATGTATTTTGGAGGGTTGGAATTTTCAGATCCCTTAATTTGTGTTGGGGTCCTGTTGGCTTAGCTGACACAGTTTATGTACATGTCACAGGATGCCTAGTTAAAGGGCACAGTTCTCCTATAAGGCACAATTTCTTTGTTGTGGGTTCCTCCATTGATAACCCACAATTAAGTTTCCTGAGAGTGAATTTCTTTCCTGTGGGGTTCTCCATGATAGACCACATTAGCAAAATAGTTTACCGTTTGCTTTCTCAACCTGCTTGGTCTTGTTCAAACTGTTATCAGACAGTTTGCCTTTTGGTTGCCAAATCTGCTTGGTCTTGTTCAAACTGTTATCAGACAGTTTGCCTTTTGGTTTCCAAATCTGCTTCCTTTATTCAAGACAATTTTAACAGTGGGTGGGGTAGCATTCACAGAATTCAAGATATTAACAACATACATTCATAACTTGCAGAGAGAGTAAAACATTTGTTACAAGTTTTGCACACAGATCAGAATTCGATTGAATTACGACACGCTTAGAGTAATGCCAGAATCAACCCGATTCACTTTTGTCCAAACTGGACTTAATTTGTTCTAGGATGGTCTTATACTTTCTTGTATTCACACTCTTAGCTGGCAGGTTCCTATTGTTCTTTATATTGCTTCTAGGCTTTGATCTGCTTTGCAACGGAGTGGAAACTGCTTACTCTATAGAAGGAATCCACCTGGAAATTAGAATGTTGGACACTTTTCTGGTTGCACTCCATGTTTCTTGTTGTGTATTAGATGAAGTTCCTGGTTTATCACTAAAGTAACTTGCGTTTTCCTAGTAACTCGGGGGTAGAGGAGCCTGTTTTATCTCTTTCACTAAATACTTTTTGGGAAGTCGACAATCACATTATTCTAACAATTCTTGAGATAGATTAGTGTATGGCATAGCATAGTTTAAGCAGCGCATTATCCAGTGGTTTAATACTCTTGCTTCCTCTACAAATCTACCCCTAACTGTTTCTAACACTTCTCTTAAGAAGGACTGATATAGTTTTAATGAGCATCCTCCTATTGTTATTAAGGGGAATGAGGGATGGGTTTTTAACATCATTGGCATACATTGACAGGGCAGAAGAACTTTTGGTTTGACATGAGCTTCTATTGGCATACTTTCAAATATGCTCTTCTAACTGAGCTTTAAGATCCTCAATCTGTGTCAACAAGGAAGATGTCTTTGCATTTTAGTGCTCAGTGCGAGATGATCTTATTTAGACTCAAACATTTCTTGTAATGCTGCCATTACCTTTTCTTCTTCTGCTCTTAAACGTTCATATTGTTCAAAGACGATCAGTGACAATCGTTAGCATTATAGTGGCTACCTACTTCCGTCATTCACATTAGAGACTGAACTTTCAGTCTCTAATCACGTTGGTCCTTTTCTTGAATCTGATGTTCTAGATTCGTTGATCTTAAGAATGAGGTTAAAATCAGGAGCTTCCTGTGTTGCTTGTGATTTTTCTCTTATCAACTCTTGAAGATGTTGATACTTTAATTGCAAATTTATGTTTTCCCTTTCAAGTTTTGAAATATGTTTTAACTCATTATGAACTTTAGACATCTCAGCTTCAAGATCTAGACAACGTGATTTTTCCACATCATACAACAGTTGATTCGACAAACAATTAGCAATCAGATTCTCATTTGCAATGAGAAGTTTTTCATTTCAGATTTCAGAACATTGCTTGTCCACAGACATTTGATCCACCTCGTCTAGACATTTGATCAAAAATTTCTTCCATTACTTTAACTTCTTTAAAGAGGGCCGTTTGAACTCCTGCAAAGTGTTCTTTAAGAGTTTTGAAAAATGGAATAACTTCAGTGAGGTAACATCTTTTCGTTTGCTCAAAACCTCTTTCCCCCTCTGTAATACCTGTTGGGGTGATTCTAGTTTTGCAAGTTTTGTCAAATTCCTATGAAAGTTGTGTGAGTACATTAAAGATTAATCCTTCACTTGACCTTTGTAGTTGGAAAGAACTCTGGGGACAAGCTTGACAGGAGTATTGGGTGGATACAATAGTCAATGCTGAAGTGGTTTTGGAAATCTGGTCTCAGCCTTTTTTCTTGTTCATTTTATCTATGGACAAAATATTTGTTCTGGGTGTTAGATTTCTTTGTGGAGCAAAGGTTTGCAAAAGGTTCTCCTTCGAGTAATCTGGGTAGGCAAATCCTAATTTTATTTTTCCACCATTGAGGGCTTTTTCATTTTCTCATGCATTCTTTTAACTTAGTCTATCTCAGATATTCACGGTATCCTGATGAGTCAGTACAACAGGGCGTGCCTGATTGGACATGACTATACTGATCCTGACATTATAGAGCGGCTGGTGATAGCTTGGGGCTTATCGGCAATCGCGTGTTGTGAGGACTATAGAAACGGATTTTTTTAGCATATCGCCTACTTGTTCTTTTCATACTTAGAGTATGTTTTAGGTATACACATCCATGTGAACCGTTTGTACGATTGATCTTGTTGTGTATCATCTATCTTTCAACCTTTTCTTTAAGCACCTGTTTAAAGTCTAAAAACTTTGCAAGGAATTTGTCTTCTTTTTTGTTTAAATCCTTTTCAAAATGATCGCTTTATTCCCTCACTATCTTATGATGGTATAAGAGTATAGAACGAAGTTGAGCTTGTGCAGATGATGTTTCCGATTTTAAAGAAGTTCATTTCGATATCGGTAGAGATAATTATTCTCATTTGTCACTCAATCTTTTGTTTCTCTATCAGTTAATTTAACCTTAGCCCGTTTGTTCTTACCCCTCCGACTCAATTTTATATCTCGCAAGTTCAGAAGTCAATGTGTATTATCTCTTTAACCTGCTTATTGTTGACATACTTTGGACACCCTGTCATGACTTTCATCGAGAGAATTGACATCAATGCATCTTTTCGTCTACAGATGATACATTCTTTGTAGAACATGTTCTTCGTTGTCTTCTCTATGATTATACGGAAAAATATTAACTATCACTCGTATAGTACATCAGAATGTCAACAACGAGTTGTGTTGTACAGTCTGCTTTGCATCTTGTGTATAACTTAATGATACTCATCCATTATGATCTACAAAGGTATCATGATCTTGTACCTCAAAAGGAGTATTCGAGTCATATGATAGCCCGGCTTCATCGTAGATTAGATCTTCAGATGAAAGATTTACCATGAACTTGGTCTGTGTGGTGGGGAGCCTCATACATCAGAGTACGAATGCATGCATTGATCCAGCTTTCAAAGAATCGTCATCAAAATTGGTGACTGTTCTCCTGTAAGAAAAACCAAACAACTGCCTCTTCATCCGTACTGCACCATTCTCATGAGATTTATGAGGCCGGCTTCTTGTTTTGAAGTAGTCTGAATCTTGAGGACAGCTTTGGTTCGTGGCATTCTCCGTGCATGTGCCGATTCCTTTGCAGTTGTAACACATATCGTGTTTAGCTTGATCAGGATTCACATTGCCCTATTCTCTGTTCTGTCTCCTGCATTCCCAGCTACAACCATTTCCTTTGCATTGTTCCCTGAAATGGTCTTCCTTGATTATTCGCATTGTCATCTACCTCAGAGCTATCCTGAACAACACGTTCTTGAATGTAGCATTGGTTCCTTGTGTTTGGGGGAGTTCGGAGTTGATTCGTTCGTCTTGAGGAAGATGTGCTTTGAATGATTGCTTGAGGAGGAAAAGTGTGTTGGTTAGGCTTTCAACAAGTTATCCATTAATGTGCTTATTGTGTCCATTTGACAGTTATCAACAATTGATGGTGATTTGAGGGTTGTGGCGACTCAGTATGATTGTGTGGATACTTCTGATTTTGATGCTATTAGGACCACTAGGCAATAACGGGGTCCATCAGTATGTTGAATGACCTTTCCATCCTTTCATTCTGTTTCTCAATTCGCGTGTATCAGGTTGCTTCAAGTGAGCATTACAACTGATCAAAGTTAGACTCTTTCAAACCTCTGTTTAGTTTGACTTCAGTTATGAATCTGCTCCATTCAGGTAAATGTTCGTTACAAATTTAAAGTTAAGCTGCATTTCGGAATGGTATTCTTGATGTTTCGCATGTCGTTATTGAGCTTCGAAAACCTAACTAGTAAACATGAATGGTCTCTCCTTTGATTTGACAGAAGCGTTCAAATTCATCGTATAATTGTGATTCCCTGTCATCCTTTGTTAACTCAGAACCTTCCAGAATCATCTTCACATTGTCCCAAATGTCTTGGCGTCGTTGTATGGTTTGATGAGGTGTGTAGATGTCTTTAGGTATACCTTGACAGTACAGTATGCGTTAGCATGTAATGTTCAGGCTTTATTACTTCCTTTTCTTTAGCAGAAAGTATGTTTTCGTATTTTTACGTTGTTGTCGGTTTAGTTACTATTATCGTCTGCTAAAGACTCTAGCACGTTTCTGTGACTAGTGAAGTGAACCCTCGGTTTCTTCAGCATCTTCAGCAGGAGTTATGTATGAACATTACTTTGAAATGGACCTTCAGTTAATCGATTTCATAATGTTCTCTCATTTATCTTTTCCCCGACAATACAAACGACATGCAGATTGTTGCCAAGATTCAAAGTCTGTTTTCTGTCAAGCATTGGTGGGGAGTAGTGTATCGGAACGGCATACCCAAATATCTTCTGACTATATTAAGAACTTGATGTATGGTATGAAGCAATATACGATTCACCGGGATTTTACAAGTCTAAGTTTAACCGATAAGATGTTTACCGGGATTTACAAAAATCAAATAGAAAACACCGTGTATGAATAATTGGTTGAGATCATTTGGATTGTTGATTTGTTTGAAAATTTGGCGCAGTTGGATTATGAAAAAAAAAAAAATTACCCTATTACCAAAATCCAAATTTGGTGTAAAAATAAGCTAAAAAGGCTAAAGAAAAAATTATATTTTACTTAATTTTTCCCGCCAAAAAGTGTCGCTAAAAAGGTGTCGACCGAAATAATTTTTACCCTATTACCAAAATTTGAATTTGATGTAAAAATAAGTTAAAATGATCATAGAAAAAAGATTTACAAAATTACTTAATTCGCCAAAAAGTGTCGCTAAAAGGGGTGTCGTCTGGATACTTTTTTTCTTTTTTTTCTTTTTTTTTAATCAAACCGCTGCGTATATGTTTCTATCAACCCGCCGCTTTGAAATCAACCAAACCGCCTCCTATTGATTGAGCAAACCGCTGCCTAACAGGCCAACTCGCCGCCAATATCTTACTAGGCAAACCGCCGTGGTGCTAGTGTAAGCAAACCGCCCGTGTAATAGAATAATCAAACCGCCGCTTCTTTTGACAACTCGCCGTTTTAGCAACTCGCCGTTTTAGCAACTCGCCGTTGACCTGGTCAACTTGCCGTTTACCTTTTCCTTAAAACTTGGATCTTTTCTGTCCTTTCTGTCAACTCGCCACCTATTATATAATATTTTAAGCAAACCGCCTTGATGAGCTAACACTGGAACAAACCCAACAAGGTGTTAGTTATGAAGTCTCGGTAAGCATTGAAGGGGTTGAAGAATGAAAAACAAATATAAGGATAAAGGGTGAAAAGAAAGAAGCCCTCCATACACTTAGGCAGAAACCGTGTCAATACATAATCTGTCGGAAACACTAAGTTGTTGTTTGACATTGAAGAAAGTCATGGACCCAGTGACACTATGTACAACCCTCCCTAGCCACTCAAGGTCTCTCAAAAGACTCTTGTTTCATTTCTCACGGAGATTACACGCATTTCTATTGACTTTCTCACACTAAGTGAGATTTTGCCTGAACATCCGAGTGATATGTAAATATTCACAATGAAGATGGAAATCCTGCTTGAGCCAACATCAAACGATCTCATGGTAGGTGACTTGTACGATTCTATATGAATTAAACTTGTGACAACTAGAAAGAAACGATGGTGCGATTCTATCAAAATTGTTCCAGGTTATGAATTGACGATTGCTGATGAATTTTTGAAATGATTAACGCTCTCGATGTGTCACAAAAACACTTTAGCAAGTGACACAAAAACACACGTCGATTGATTTTCAAATCAATTTTTTTATTTCAATCGGTGAGATAGTAACTCGTCGGTTCACTCATATCGTGTTGTCTGCTTTGAGACGTTTCGATAATGAGAACATGCTGAGTACGATGAATCTAATACATATGTGTTAGAAAGATTCAATACTACAGCTGGAAATCCTATCAAGAAAATTCTTCTTAAATTGAATCTATCTGATCACACGTCAATCATCACGGATTCGAAGGTTACTCCAACCAAACACGGGCGAATGACAAAGCCGTATTCGTCCCCCTGCTTTATTGCTAACTGTTTTATTTCAGGAATATTTAAAGATGGTGATGGAGGTACCTGATTCTAGCTGACTAACAAGATTCATTGCCACATGCTCATATCCTACCGACAAATATAAAGACATCATGAAAGCTCAAGCACATGTTTCAAGACTTCCCCTACTCTGATACCGTACATCCTTCTTGAAGCGATAAAGTGTTAAAGTTAAAGAAATTCAAGAAAGATGCATTATTAAAGCTTTTCAAGATTATCAAATCAAGAAAGGTATGATCATGTCGATCCAGAAGTCACAAGTTCATGAGATGGCAAAGTTTACAAGATGGCAAAACAAGATTATGCTTGGTTGATGATTTCAAGAAGCTCAAAGATCACATTCATGTCAAGACAAAAGAACTAGCTCAAATCTAAAGTCAATGATCACTACATCAAATCACAAGTTAATGACTGAAGTTAAAGACTACGAGCTCAAGACCGAAGTGAAAGCATAGTATGCTAAGTTTAATTTTTTTTTAATAGGAGTGACCTCCCTTAGGGGGAGATTGTTAGAAATACAAAAAAGTGTCGGTCACTACCAATATAGTTAGTCGTAGCTCGTAGTAAGTTGTAAGGTTAAGTTAGAAAGCTAACCGGGCTCAAGGCCCATGGATAAGCCCACTAGAGGCCCTTATCCGGCCATTGTAAGGCATATATAAACGACCTCCACACATGGAGAGGGTGTTGGTTGTTCATTTGTCACATTTTTTACTAAGCTAATATTAGTATTTTTCTTTCTCTCTCTAAGTGTTCATCCAACCATCTTTCTCTCTCTAAAACTCTAAGTGAATCAATCCATACTTGTGTTAAGATATTCTACATCACTTGAGATTTTCTCTTTTTCAAGCATCAAAATCTCATTTTTCTATTCTACAACAAAAATTAGCACACAATCTCTGATTTCTCTTGTGAAGGTTGCTTCCAAAAGTCGATCAATTTCATTTGGAAAATTTTTATCTTTTTGTGATTGTTTCTCAACTTTCTTTTCCATTGACTCAAAAATATTTAACATCTCTTGTACTTTTTCAGTAAGTTCTTGTTTAAGTTCTTTTGAATGTTTCATCAAAGAAATTAACATCGGAATTACATTAGTTTTGTAAATTGTCTTAATGTATCTTGACCATCATTTATCCAACGTCTTTCTGATCTTTTAAAAGAGTGATGTCAATATTAGTCTGCAATGCAAGGATTGCTTTTTCCATTTCAACAAACATTTTTAACAATTTACTTTCATTTGGCATTTTGTGTATTGGTAAATCCGATATCTCTTTGCTTGACTCAGAAGATACATTAGACGTAGAAGGAGTTGATAAATAAGTTTGCTCACCAGAAATAATTTTTTAAGGAACAAATGTTTCATAAAGAGCATTTAATTTTTCATAATTCAATTAAATCATTTTATTTTTCATTTTCAATCGACTCTCTTCAGCGTCCTCAAGAGTTTCCTCAGAATCCGATGAATCAATAATTAATTTTGGGTTGTGAAGCCTTTCACCATCATACATTTTGGGTTATGTTGCAATGGCTTTCTTGAGACGTTCAGGATTTTGATAACCCAACCCATCTTTTAGAAAAGGATCATAAACTTTATTTGGTTTTTTCTCAAGCATGTGAATCGTTTGAATTGATTGACCCGTTTTGTAAACAATTCGATCATGAGAACTTAGTTTGTCCTCGAGATCAACAATATCCTCAAGATAATTATTTTCTCTTGCTTTGAAAGCCTTTTTAGCCAACTGAGTCTCATGTTGAATTATTACCTTTTCATTTTCACTTTTGAAAAAATCTCTTTCAATTTTATCTTTTTCTTTTAAAATTCTTTCAATGGTGTCTTTATCAGCTCGTATTTCGCGTTCCAAATCATCACATGTTTCTTTATATTTTGAACATTGAGCCGATTTAAATTCAAGTGTTTTGACCCGTTCCTTACACGTCTCAAGCTCCTTTTGTAGCAACTCTTTTTGCTTTTTAAGCTCAATATTAAGTCTTTGTTGATTTTCAGCTTCTCTTTGAACATTGTATACCAGGGATTCAATATCAAAAGATTGACCATGAGCATTTAAAACATGTTTAATTGTTCGACCATTATTTTTCACATAAGGATCATCAAATACGATATTACTATCAATTTGATCATCATCAGATGTGTTAATAATAGTTTTGAGTTTCTCATGATTCGTGTGTTCATGGACACCTTTGGATAGCATGCCACTTATGAGATCGATGTACGAAGCATTTACCTCACTGACAGTCTATGCATCATATTTTGGCTCAGTCTCAGCATTGTCATCTGCTGGTTGAATTTGTGACGTCATGATTACTGCAGCAGTTAACTCTTCCAATGTTTCATCTCCATGAGCATTATCGAGCATGAAATCATTTTCTTCATCATTGAGGGTGCCTCCAACTTCATCTTTCATTGCTATCAACATCTATTCCCTGAAATACTTTGCATCATGAACTTTGGGTTTTGAATAATCACGAGCATAATGCCCTCTTGCATTGCAGTTATAACACTAAATATTTACCCTTCCTGGATTTGACTCAGTTCGTGGAACACGCTAAAAAATCTGATTACTTTCATCAATCTGCTGAACCTGACCATTTCCTGCATTAGTTGCTTGATTCCTATTTTATCTCCCTGCATTCCTGTTACCATTCCTACCATAGCCAGCCTTCTTGGTTTGTATGTCAACCCTACCATCATGTATCACAACTTGATTTCTTGTGTTTGATGAAGTACGAAGACGATTATTAGTTGGAGTAGAGAATTTCTGAGTGATTGCTTGAGCTAATAACATCATTTCAGTTGTAAGCTTGTCTCCTTTTGATAATCTTCTTCATAATCAACCACTGATAAAGAATGAGTGGCATAATATGGTTGTAGTGAATGAGAGTATGAAGGACTTGCATGAGATTGTGACAAATAAGCATTTGAATGAGCAATTAGTGCTAATGGATCATGGTTTTTTGTAGCTCTCTTTTGCCTTAGATGCTTGGACATATGGCTCAAATTGCAGTAAGGCATCATATAATGAATCGTACTCAACATCACTTAAATCTTTGTTATGACGAGTCAGTGTAACATATTTGCTCCACTCAAGTTGCAAAGAATTGAGAAACTTAGTGTTGATGGATACTTTTATTGGACGAACATCATTACGATCCATAATATTCACAAGTGTTGACAACCTTTCATATACAAAATCTAATGATTCTCCTTCCTTTGCCTCAAATTTGTCAAATACATTCATGAGTCGTGAGTGTATCACATATTTGTTCTTTTTTGAACCATACATCAACCTTCTAATTCATTCCTACATTTTCTGAGCATCTTTACAAGCATCCACTGAATTATAGATGTCATTTGGTATTGCTTGAAGAATATAATTCATTACTTTAACATCAGCGATGTATCGTTTCTTATTAGTTTTAGTCATTTTAGACATTGGTTAAGGTATCTCTTTATCAAGTTCATTTGGATCAGTAATCATTAGCCTCACATAAGGTCCTTTTGTAATTGAGTACCACATCCACTCCTCGTCTTCCCCCTTATTTTCTAGAAACCTCCTAAACCGACTTTCCCATGGTATATAATTCCTTTTCTCAAGGATTAGAGGTCTATTAGTAGCTCCTGATTTAGCAAGAGTTTTTTG
>BQNB010029815.1:0-20940 GCA_026074375.1 Tanacetum coccineum
TGGTCGGGTGTTTAACTGGCAAACTGCTACATATGGGAAGATCAGGTTTGATGACGGTCTTTACGTCCTCAGATCTGTTGAAGCTGAATTCCCAGCTATTATCATTGACGATACCGTTACACCTCAGGATGCGCTTCCGTGCAAATCTCAAGTAAGTACCCATGTCAACGATGAGATCAACTTTAGAATATCATTTGACGAATCCGACGATGAGGATTACACAATAATTTGTGACATAATGAAAAAGCCGGTATACCTTCTTTTCCGCCACCCAAGCCTACGACCAGTTATATTGATGATTTAGACTTCCTTAATGATTTTGAGAACAAATTTCCAGCCATTGTTTATAATGATGCTCAAATGTCTAAATCAGATTTATTAACTCAACCAATCTTAAACCCTTGACATATAGTTGAATTTAACAATGGAACATCAGTGTCTGGATATGATGAAGAGGAACAAAATATTTTATACTTTAATGATAAATTTCCCTTCAACATTATTCGTCCTGATGATTTAAAGTCGGAAAAGGAGAAAAACGATAATGATGTCGATATAGTACATTCTTCAAAGAGTAATGAAATTACACATTGTACAAATAAGCTTATGGATACAAGTTGCGATAAAATAGATAAAATTTTCAATGAGGAAAGCCTTGTCTTGGAATAAAATGTGAATATCGTAACTTGGACTTATCTTTTCGACGGGATGCTATTATGCTTTATTATGAATTTGTATGTGCCATTTGGCATTTCGTTCGACCCTAAGCGGTATTATAAGGATGGTAATTGTGCGATAATGTTGCAGAGGCTAAGGTACGTTTTCTTTACTTTGATAAATCTTTAGGAAAATTGGTCTCCAAGAAAGGATACGACGTATTAGGAATAAACCTATACGGCGTATCCATTGTTTTTCACCTATGTTGACTAAGTCAAACATAATTCGCCCATACAACGTATTATACACCTCAATATGGCGTATCAAATTTAAGTATAAAAACCCAATCAATACGCCGGATCAGTTTTTACCACACACTTTCACTTACACACACACACACAAAATTTTTACCAAACCAAATCTTGGAGATCATTTGTTATCATAATCATACACTCTTTTATCTCAATCTTACGGTAAGTGTCTCACCCCTTTCTTTCCTTTTGATTTACGTTTTCAAATTCGAATTAGGGTTAGGGTTTTGATAGTTAGTGATGTGTTTGTTTGTATGATTGAATGCTTTACCCCTCCCCTGAAATAGACTATGAAAATTTCAAGCATTTTGGTTGGGTTAAAATGAGGTAAAATGGGAACCCCCTTTCGTTTTCATACTGCATAATCAATACGGCGTATCCACTCACATGGATACGACGTATTGACAATTTTTACTTAATTTTAAAACCTCAATACGGCGTATTCATTAAAATTGAATACGACGTATTGATGAGAATGGGATCCTGAATCTTAAATCCCATACGCCGTATTGACTAAAAATATATACGGCGTATTGAAATATTAATCCTTATACGGCGTATCCATTTTTTGAATATGCCGTATCCCCCCCCTCAAGACAGAGGTTTTAAATTCTATAATCTTTGTACTTTCTGTCATTAATTTTGCAGATATGACACCCTTACCACCATGTGAGCAGAGACACCCATTTCTCAGGTACTAGGGTCTTTAGTATACTGATGAGGACATTGCTGACTTTGAGGAGAGGTTGGAGAGGATTTACGGTCGTGAGATACACAGAGTTCAAGTTGTAGATTTTCAGGGGATACTCGAGCTTATGAGGGATGGTTTGTTTACTAGGATGAGGATGGAGCACCGTGATGATGCCGGTGTAGTTGTATTCACTAGTCGAGCCTGGGGGAGGTTGTTTGATACTAGGGGACCTCTGGTTAGGGGGCTCATTCTAGAGTTTCTTAGCATGCTTAGATTTGGAGAGGTATTGCTTGACTTTGATGCGTCGGGTACTATTCAGTTTTAGCTTGGTGGAGCCAGGAGACGATTGAGCTGGAGGCAGTTTACTCTGGCATTGGGATTACATACCGAGGAGGAGATGGAATCCCCTGGTTTTGCTGGGTAATGGAGTAAGAGTAAGAGGATGATCCCTGGGAAGGGGGATCTACAAGATTATAGGAGGGATATTTTGACTGATGGAGATTTCTTGGGACCTCCCCCTTCCTATACTTTGATCAGAGATCTGGTGTTGAGACTTTGCCATCAGATGATGGCATACAGTATTGCTGGGAGGAGTCAGGCACCTGAAAAGGTGACCGTGACTGATTTGTTTTATTTGAGAGGGCTGGATGTTGGATTGTTCAACATACCTTATGTATTAGCCCGATATCTGAGGAGGTTTGCTGCTAGGAGGAAGAGCATGGCTCACATTTTTGGAGGACAGTTTGTTGCTAGATTAGCCAAGCATTTTAGGCTCTTGACTGTCAAGATACTGGGAGGATTGATGGTTATTTCCCCTGAGCTTCCTATTATTGACATGGCCGAGCTGGTGAGGCTGCAGATTTGTGCATAGTTTGATGATACTTGGGCCTGGGTGGCCATGGGACTAGATAGGCAGCCCAATGCTGCGGCTGGTGCCCATGCTGTAGCTGAGGATGCTCCTGCTATTGACGAGGGTGACCTGGCTGTTCCGGCACCCGTTCAGGTACCTCAGTAGCCACCACCACCACCTCCTGCTGCCATGACCATGCCTCAGAGGATGGCCATACTAGAGGAGGACGTGCACGAGATACGCGGGGTATTGACTAAGCAGCGCAAGGTGATTAACGCGATGCCTCATGATTTTTCCAGGTTTAGTACATGGGTTACCACTGGGTTAGGACGCATAATGGATAGGGTAGGAGTTACCTATGTACCATATGCTCAGACCCGTGTGTCATACTAGAGGCACATCAGACAAAGGACCGGTGAGGCCAGCACCTCCACAGCACAGCAGGACCCACAGGAGCCAGACCCATGATTACTCCTACCCTTATCTTTTGTTTATATCTATACATTTATTATTATTCGTGTCATGATGTATCTAACTATTGAATAGGTTCCCATATTTTTGCATATATATCATGATATGACGTTTTGATTTGTTTGTATGTGATAGAATCAAGACTGGCAGTAAGTTCAACACCATAGTTCATAAATACGAAACCAAGCAGGATATTGACACTAAATGCAAGAATAGGAATGAGAGA
Organism: Tanacetum coccineum; assembly: GCA_026074375.1. NCBI lineage: Eukaryota > Viridiplantae > Streptophyta > Magnoliopsida > Asterales > Asteraceae > Tanacetum > Tanacetum coccineum. The sequence continues at coordinate 3,207 of BQNB010029815.1, forward strand.
TAATTTCAAATGAGTGGAAGCTAAAGAAAAGTCTAACTTAAAGACTTAGATGTAAACAAAAGTGCTTCCCGGGAGACAACCTGGATTGTTATTTAATTTTGTTATCGAGTCTGTCTTCCTAAACATCAATACGGCATATCCACTCCATACCATACGGCGTATTGATTGTCTAAATGATATCAGTCTTTATTTTATTGCACTTTAAAAACATTATTGTCAGTTCTGGCAATACGGCGTATTCACTAACTTGATACGTCGTATTCACCAGACTGACCCATAATTAGTTAGTTTAGTTTAGTTTAAATTAACCGTAGATACCAAGATAGGAATGCACCTGTTTTTCCTATATTTTTTACAGGACCTCATGAAAGAAATATCGACGAAGTTGGTGGAAAGCATATTTTATGGAATTCTATGTGTGTGCTGTTCATGCTAGGATTCAGATGCTTTTCCATCACATAATCTCGCTCATAAACGCAACTTGGAGAATCTACCGAGCAAATATCAGGGGAGTTTCTCATTCTAATTCTTTTTAAATTCCCGTATTTAATGTTTTATATATACAACGAGGATGTTGTATAATTCAAGTGGGGGGATGGAATTAGAATGTTTACTTGTCCTAATTTTCACATTAAAATGCTTAAATTATGCTCAAATTTAATTTTTTTTCAAGCATACTTTTGTGAAATTACTTGATACATAACCCGCACACAATAACCCTTGTTAGATATTGTGAGGATTTAACCTTTCCGTTTCCAAATGTTTACCCAAATTCCACAAAATATGAGTGTGCCGGTGATGTTGTAGACTTTAGAACTTGGCTTGGTATATCACTCGAGACCGCAATGATAAGTACTATGGATTTAGATGGAGTAACTTGTTTAAATTGGTAAATTTTAGGATTACACCCAAATTGCCTTTACATGTTGCTTATTAACTAACTACACCGGTTAGTTAACCTTCTGTTTAAACCCTTTCCACTCTCATCTTTAGAGTGATGATCCATTAGAACAACCCGTAGAGCCAATCCTTTAGGAATTTACACCAACTATTTGTTTCGTTACACCCTTACACCTTAACCTACCCTGTTAGATTAAGTTTAATTTACAGTTGCTAGTTGCTTAAAGTGTAAAGTTTGTATTTCCCGAGTCTTGTGTCATTTTCTATCTTTGGTGCGGTTGGAAATTTGCGCATTGCAAATGGGAATGTATATTAGTAGTCAAAGCTCATGTGATTTTACTACCGTCACAATTATTGGTGAATCCGAAGAACGAAGGAACTACCGAAGGAATTATCCGGAATTATTATGATCGTGAAGATGGTGAAACTACACCGAGATTTGAAGTTTAGTTAGCAAAAAAAAAAGAAAAAAATCAAAAAAATGAGAAAAATACAAAAAAAGTAAGAAAGAAAGTTTAAAGATAATCGTTTCGCAATTACCGAAGGAATTACACGAAGGATCGATTATTCGTTGACACGTTCAGAAGAATCAACGATGTAGAGTATTGTATAAAGTAGAGGATATTGCCACTTGCCTTGTAGAGTATGTAAAGTTTTTTGGAAGATGGAACTTTTACCATTATGGGAACGCCTAACTTAGGTTTGTTTGTTTTTTATCGATGATCAAGACAGTTGTAAATAGTGTGTCTTTATCATGGGAACAGGTCGGGAAATAAGTGTCCTAGCAACTTGTAGCTAAGTCTTAATCTATTTGTTTCTTGATTTTTATTTAACAACAATTTACTTCCCTCTCACCTGATGATTAGCCGCTGGTTTTAAGCGAATGAGGACTTGTTCGAGCATGCATGTCTATTCCGTCGTTACGACCATGTATGCATGTCTTAGCAGCCTCGTTAGTTTACAACTTTTAGTGAAAGTTAGAAGGTTCCTACCCTATATCATTCTTCATCCTAACTGTTGGTTAAATTCGAATGAGGATGTGATCAAACACACATGTCTATCCCGACGTTCCAGGTGTGTATGTGTGCTTCAGCTGCCTTGTTGGAATGGTACTTCTGGTGAAAGATTGTAGATTGATCAACCGTACGCCTTTCCATATAAAAACCCATATTTACCTTTGTAAACTTGTTACTCCTTGGCTTTAGTGGTGGAGATGTGTATCCTTGCCAAGCTTACGATTGAATACTCGTCACCACCGAGCAATTGGGCGAATTAGTTACATGTTACCACATAAATTAGTTGAGTGATTTGAGTGTTTTCATCTTCCTATTTTCGTGAGGTGTTTGGTTGTGTACTTGTAATGTAACACCCCCAAAAATCACTTACAACGCAGCGGAATACCAAATGGGGTGCTACTTCGTAATACACAGCAATAGATACAAAGGGGGAAAGGGAACGACCTCTTAGGTGTCGTATTGAATATATACATTTGTTGATTTCAATAATAAATCTGAAATTTTAAAGACATTTGTCCCATAATTTGCATCACAACTGAAAAGCTTGAATGTATAAAGACTCCAATGCACATATAATTGTCCCAAGCATCTAATTCACCTGAGAAAAACATGCTTAAAAGTGTCAACATTAAAGTTGGTGAGTTCATAGATTAGTTTAAATATAAATGTAATCCACTGTATCATCACAGTACTATGTAAAAATCCCAAAGATTTATAAAGAATGCATGACACATTTTATGTCACCAAAAGTACCAATCTTATCCCAAAGATGTTTATAAGTAATGCATGACAGATGTAATGTCACCAAAATGTTCCAAGTATGTATGTGTCGGGGGGCCCTGTAGTCCCCAACAATGATCCGACATGTTATAACGTTCGTTTACCTGGTGATAGCTAATCACCCGAACGGGGGTTGTCAATCCCGAATAGATCTATAATGTTCGTTTACCAAGTGATCGCTAATCACCCGAACAGGGATCCACACCCGAATAGATCTATTTCATAACATTCGCGCTCACCCTCCAAGTGATTTACAGTTCATGACGCTGTGACGTAGACTTGTATGTACCCTAATTTGGGCAGGGATACAAATAATGCGTATATATACTCCCGTTACCGGTGTCCCCTCCAAGAACACCCGGGCAGTAATGTAATGCGTATATACTCCCGTTACCGGTGTCCCCTCCAAGAACACCCGGGCAGTAATGTAAAAATATGTACTCCCGTTACCGGTGTCCCCTCCAAGAACACCCGGGCAGTAGTTTTATTGCTATCAGTTCAATTAGCCTAAGCTAATCCGAAATTATTTCAAATGTAAAGTATGCATTTGTGACCAAAAATGAAGTCAAATAATGTATCCCATAGCGAACTATGCAAATAAGTATGTAAACCAATTCGTAAACAATCCTGTAAATGCATTTGTAAACAAGCATGTTCTCACCCCAAATATGTGTAAAACGAGTAAAACGTGGGGCTATAAACTCACAAAATCCTTTAAAACAATCACATTGTTATAAGATAACCAAATATAAGATTTTGTAGACAAGCATGTATTCCCCTCGCGGGTTATAAAGCATTCAAAATATTGAAAAGCGAGGCTATGAACTCACATTGATTAAAGACCACGATCAATTAATCCAATTAAATCACACTGAATCTGCAACGATCTCGACCACGACCTATAATTATGTCGTTCGATTATAATACACGTATTAATACGTTCAACGATGCGTACTTCGTTACCACGAAATCATAAATATTTTTTATTGTATTCGCATATTTACATGTGATGATGAAATCCACTTGCGGTCTTTAAACTTTTTCCCTGTGTATTATTTTAGATCTTTACTATTTTCCGCTCAATTAGAATCTTAATCTCAATTTCTAAAGCGGATAAGCTCGCGGCAAAGTAAAATGCCATTACGAACAACTTTTTGTTTTGCCGGAAGGCTGATAACGGTACTCGAAAGTTGATCAATCTTTTATTAATAAATCTGTCATTTTTATATTTATTAAAATTAACCTATTATATAAACTAATGTTTGTTTATTTTGTCTGATTTTTTGTGTATCCTTTGATTTTCTTCGGTATTGGGAGTGTTAATAGTAGCTCTTCTCGTTTTATGTCTAAACGTCCAGTCAAAAATTTAATTTGTTATATTTTGTAAACCAAGTATTACTTATCAAAGTCTCGAATTCCGAATCTCCCACATTCTTTTTTCTGTTTTTATTTATATGTTTCTTATAGGCTATAAAATCCATTTTTAGTCCAAGTCGAGCTCTAAATATTGTCCATTATCACTTTATACTTTAATATCCAGTCCCGTTTTAATATTTATATTGGATTTTACTTAGGACAGCGCAAGTTTAACGGAGTTATCAAATAATTATAAATCGATTTAATGATACAAATTATATTTTGTTGAGTTAAAACTAATCTAACTTTATTGCGGTGTCAACACACTCCACGCGACGCACCCCGGCTGATGGACAGCTCCAAACGCCTTGTGAGGGGCTGTTAAAGCGAAATCGCACCCCTTAGGCTATTTTTGAAGCCTAAAGCACCTTGTGCGGTTTCTGTCTAAAAACAAACACACCTTTTGTGTTATAATATCAAATCCAAACGCCCCTTTTTGTGTTTCTATACAACCAAACACACCCTTTGACCCAAACACGCCCTAGGTGGGGCTGTCAAACCCGACCCAACCAACAAACCAACACCCCTTGGTGTTTATAACAGCCTAACGCACCCTCGGCTTGTGACTCAACCGAACACCCTTCTTTGGGTCTACTCGAACCCACAACCCGGCTGTCCCGGCTTCGAGACCCAAACAAACACACCCTAGTGGTTATAACCTAAACCAAACGCACCCTCGTATGGCGGCTGACCCGAATCCCAACCCCCCCCGGCTGGTCCTGGCTAACAACTCGGCTGCCAACCCAACCCAAACACCCCTAGCTGCTAAACCCATACCCGACCCGACTGTCAACCTAACCCACGTCCGACCCGGTTATACCCGGCTGTCCCGCAACCCGACCCGACCTAAACCCACAAACAAATGCCCCCGGCTGTGAACCCACGACAAACGCCCCCCTTGGGCTATTTTGCATAACCAAAACGCACCCGTTTCTTGTTTACGATCCACCCGCACCCTTGTGGCGATATAAGACGAACCAAACACACCCCTCGTGGCTTTCTTGCTGCCACCCAAACCAAACACGTTCTTGGGGTGGGCTGCCACAGAAAACAACACCCCTTGTGGTTTAAAAATCAAAACCAACCCGCCGCACCCTTGATGGTGCGAGTGATGGTTGTATGATGACGATGGTGATGGTTGCGTAAGTGTGGAGGTGGTGGTGTTGGCTGCGGTGGGACAGCAGCCGGAGAGGAGGGGCGAGTGAGGGAGAGTGGTAGTGGGGATCGAGTAGATCCACTCATGGGGATCATCTTTGGTCTTCGCCGGAAAAACCCCGCCGGAAAAGTTTTCCGGCGGCGGCGCTACAGTGGCCGGCGGTGGGGAGGGGTCGCCGGAGAAGAAGGTGGAGAGGGAGAGGTGTATGTGTATAAGTGTGTGTGTAAAAGATGGTAATGAAATGAAAAAGATGTATAAGTTTATATATATATATAAAACTTAAGTGACAAGTTGAAATAGTTTAGGGGTAAAAAGTGTAACATTTTTATTTATACTTTTTTATATAATATCGGTTTCGGGACTCATTTGAGCGACTTAACGACCGGAGTCAATTCTCGAAACTTGCGCATTGTTTTTATTATTCATTTTTCTGATACAAATGAGTATTTATTTGATATATTTCAGAGAAATATTTTATAACATTAATAAATATCTCGTTATTCATTTTGTGAACCGGTTTCGCTCCGTCTGAAATAAAAAAGGGATTTCAACTCGAATAGTCGCGTTTTCAATAAACGCTTTTAATTAAAAATGTTGATTATTTTATTTATATTTTTATTAAATTAATATGATAACTAAAAATACTCACAAGATAATTGTTTTTGTGTGTTCGCGTTGTATATTGTTCGAATAATGTTTGCGGTGTGTTTTTCAGCCCTTTTTTCTGGATCGTTTACAGGTTCGGGCAAATAACTAAAATGTTTGTCAGGAATGTCATTACCACGTCAATTCGCTTTAGAGTCCGAGTCGAGAATACGGTGGATTTAGATGATCGTTCTTATAAGTAAAGTCAGACCCTAAAAGTCAAAGATTGACTTCGTCATACTAAATTCGAAAATTCTCGGATGTTACATGTAATAGATCGAATAAATGGTTTAACGGAAAATATCCTTAGGGATACATTTTTATCCAAATGTCTAAAGGCTACTTGAAGACAAGTAGGATTCAAGTGGGGGGATATTTGATGACATCAAATAACGTCTATTTTATAGCATCATTTATCCCATGTTATTAACCTATTTTGTATAGTTATTGCAAAAAATTGTTACTTAATCGTTTATATTTGAGAATTACAGTAATTATGGAGTAATGGTAAAAGTTAGCAAAAGGCGCGCATTCTGAAGATAAAATGAAGATATATTTTTATTACTTATCTGAAGACAATACGCCGTATCCATCAAAGGAAGATACGGCGTTTCGGGCATGCACTCAACTAAAGTCCATCAGAAGGTTAAAGATCAACACGCCGTATCCAGGACACTCAAATGCGATTTCAATATAGTATTTAAATATTGTAGAAGATATCAAGCGTGGTCCCTGCTCCAAGAAATCCTCAATACGCCGTATCCAACACGTAGATACGCCGTATCCAACCGACTTCCAGACCTTATAAATAGAAAACTTCAGTGTGCTAAATCATATTCTCGATACCTAAACCATAAAAGTCAATTTTTAAAGGAGAAAAAGAGCAGAAAAGGTCGAGCAACGTTATCAATTCCATAGGAGACAACGTGTAATTCCATATACTATAGTAATCGTTCAGTTTTTGGTATCATTCGTTAACTCGGTTAGTTTACCTTGGCTAAATTATTTCTCTTGTATTTATTATGACGTTTGAAGGCTAATACCTTTGGATATTAGCCATTATTATGAAGATCTGAATGTTTGGTATTTGTTTTTCTCGATTTCTTAATTTATCGTTGAATGCTTGTTTATGTTTATCAATTTATACTTGTTTACGTGCTTTTGTATGTGACCTATCATTCAACTGGATATAGTGAAGCGGACCAAGTAGATCTAGAGTCTGGGATAGCTCTCCATATAGTGATTTATACATCTAGAATTATAGTTACATAAATATTGTCCTTCTAAGTCTGTGTCTAGGATACGCTTCGGGCTTAACTAGTTAATTGGATGTTGCCAATTGTTTATTGATCGTGTTGACTAGCAGGTGACCTAGATAATTCAACAAGTAACGTTCTGATTCCATTGGATAGTTGGACAAGTGGACTACTAGTGTATAAATTGTCATTAAGCGGTAAGTGGGTAAAGTCTTTATGAGTTAGGGTTTAACAAGATCACCATTGCTTTAATCCCTAAGATAGATTATAATCAGCAAATAAGGATGCTTTATGCGAATGCTTTAATAAATTGTGTCAGATTAATTGTCTAGATCTTGGATGATGTATACGCACTATGTCGTATAGTATGTATTTGCCACATACTGAGAGAAGATTTCAGTGAACTTAATTAATCAAACCATCTTTCTGATCGGATTAATATTATATACTTTTTTCGGATGTTTTGGGTTTCGAACCTATCGGGGGTTCTGTGGTTATGTTAGCTTGCGGAGGTTAATGGGATGGTTGGGTGGAGAGTCACCATTCTATTAACCGTGCAGGCTCTAAGGCGGGGAATAAACACCCGGGGAACGGGTGATGGTGGAGGGGTGTAATGTCTGTGGCGGCGTCTGTGGGTGTGTAGTGTAGTGTTTGCTTAAAGTGGTGTGATGTTAACTTCGTGTGGTTGGTATTGGTTGTGTGGGTTCCGCAGCTGATTGGAGGGCGATAAAAAGTGGGTATAAGTTTCGGTAGTAAGTGAGGGGGCGTTTGTTGGGAGGCTGGCTTGGAGGGGGTTGAGGGGGCGGTGAGGGTACAGAGCTGGACGGAGGCATAGGTGTCTTAGGGTGCTGGCCGGGCCGAGGGGGGCGGTGCTTCTTTCTCTTTTTTTTTTTTCTTTTTTTTCTTTCTTACATTTTTTTTTGTTCTTTTATTATTTTTTTTTTTTCTTTTTTCTTTTTTTTTTTTTCGGGTACACTGCCATTAAAGTGTTGTTTTTGGTTTAGTTGGCCAAAATATAAATTAAAACTTGAATCGATAGTAGAATCCTGGAGCTGCTGCTTTATATCCCCCTCCTTGGAAAGGTCCATCAAATTGAGTGTAGTAAGCTTCTTCGAGGGTTTTTCCTTCTTCTTTGAGTGGGCAATCTTTAGTGTAGTGGGGTCCTTTACATTGTTCACATCCTACTTGAGCAGCATAAACTTTCTCATTCACCTTCTTGATTTCTCTTCCAAGATTATTAAGTTGTGCTTGTATGGCTGCCAATCCGTCAGAAGTTTCAGTACTTCTTGTCCTAGATGTTCCATTATGCCATTTTTGAGAGTATTCAGCCATTTCTTGGATGGCTACTTTTGCATCGGCAGTAGTCTTAGACGGTATTGCACCTTTTGAATCAAGAATCTGTCTACTTTGGACATCCAATCCGTTATAAAACAAGATTACCTCATACATCTCTGTTAAATAGTGTTAAAGACACTTCATGAAAAGTTCTTTAAATCGCTCCCATGCTTAGTAAAAGGTTTCATTCGGTTCTTGCTGAAAGTTGTTGATCTCCTCCATTTTCTTCCCAGTACGGACAGGTGGGCAATATCTGCTTAGAAACTTTGTTTTAAGATCTTCTCAATTGTGATTGAACCAGATGGTTTGTTTCTTAGCCAATGACTCACGGCTCCAATTAGGGACATAGGAAAGGCTCTAAGCATCACTTGGTCTTGAGTTATATTAGGGATATGGAATAAATCAGCAATCTCAAGGACTTTCTTAATGTGTTCGTTCGCATCTTCATGATCCGAACCGCTGGGTGTTGTCTCGTAGTTCCTTAAGAAATTGGCCTTTTAGTTCAAAGTGATTGGCCTTTTTAGTTCAAAAATTATCCTTTTCTCGATCTTTAGGCTAGAAAATCCCGATCTTAGTGGCTCGAAGTTTTGCCTTCTGTATGTTTACCATAGTTTGCGCCATTGTTTCTGCAACTTCTTCCTCCAAATTTCTTCTTGGTCAGAAAATAGATCGAAATCAGGCGATCTTGATTCCTCAAGACTTAGTTTCTTTGAACAGTTGCTTCTAGATGATCGAAATTTCTCGTTTCGACAGAATCTTGAAATAGAACTCCTTCTCATGCACTACCTAAAACAAAGGATAAACAACTAGTATGATATGCTCGGGAGGAAGAAAACACCGATATACGAAAATTAAATGCAAAAAACTAGATCTAATACTGTATCAGATGATCGATATGCCGTATTCAATTGAAGTGAATATGCCATATTAATCCTTTGAATGAATATGTTGTATTGGATAAGAAAGTTAGATACGCTGTATCCAATGGAAGTGGATATGCCGTATCGAGTTATCGATCAGAACAGTGTATTAGAAAACATTTAAAACAAACAAACAATTAAACAAACAAATATACAGAATATACAGATTTATACACTAATCCTAAGGGTTAGATCTAATGTTAAAAACCCAAATATCAAATAAAAATCAAGATTAAATTCTCACTCCCCGGCAGCGGCGCCAAAAAATTGATGTGTCATTGTGTGGTTGTAATTTATGATTTCAAGTTTTAAATTTATATTTTTCTGACTTAACCAAAAACAACACTTTAACGAGCAGTGTGCCCGGTCAGATGGGAATTTCGTGGTAAGTAGGTTATCGAACACTTGGAGCGAGGAACACTTTTAATTTATTAATATTTTGGTTATCTAATCTAGGTTAAATCTAAGTTAGATCTATTCTATCCTAAACCTATGCTAAACCTGTGTTATTCCTAATTCTAATGGATATAGGGGGTTTTTCAGCCTGAGACTGGCACGGGTTTGGTGGTGACTAAAACTAATTCAAGACACACTAACACACACAAGCAAGTTAATAGAAGATAAAAGAGCGGTCGAGCCAAATATAAGAAAACTCTATTAGCCATCATTAATCCGATTAGAAGTTGGTTTGTTTATATGGTGTAATGATTACTTATCTTGAGGCGGCATATCATTCTTAAGACTTAGGCGGTACTTCTTCCTAAGACCTAGATACGAAGAATTCTATCACAATTATATGTATCCGCATAAAGCATCCTTATCTATCTTAGGGACCCCCCTCCCCCCCCGCTCATTTGCCATCTCTCGCCAGAACCCCCCCGGACCCCCCCCCCCCCCCCCACCCCCCCCCTCCTACCAACCACTATCCACCCCCCCTAGACTGGAACACTGCCAGCTATCCAACTATACCAACCAGTAGCGTCTTTATCATTATATACCCCTACCGAAATTTGGGACCCCATGCCAGGATGTTGAAACAGAGGTTTAGGGGAACTTGCAAAAACTCTAGGGCACACTCTAGTTTAACTAAAGGAACCTCTCTGCATTTGGCCAGCTTTTAGATTCACCTATTCGCTTGTTTTTCCTTTAACCCACTTTTCTTTTATAAAAGTATACTTGTGGCTAACAATAGTCGCATAATTTGCAAGCCTACCTTAAACGTCTTGTGAGCTAGTATAACCGGATTGATCGGGCAGAAGTTAGCTTCGGTGACTTTGTGGGTTTGCTTGATTTGCGAGCCATTAGGAATTACGTAATACGCTGTAGTTGGACATGAACCTGTTGGATGGAAGCTTCGTATTTTCTTAAAGATAGAAGTGTGATATGGCCGTTTACAGTTATCTGGGTTTGATCAGACAGAGACAGTGCGATTAGTAGATTAGTAAGAATATAATGTTCCAGCGGGGATACTAAAACACTTTATAAGGTAATGATGAAAGTTTATACAAGCAAACAAATATACAGAATATACAAAAATTATACAGATTATACACTAATCTAAATTACACTAATCATAAGGATTAGATCTAATCTAATGTTAAGAACCAAAATATCAAATAAAATTCAAGATTAATTTTCACTCCCCGGCAGCGGCGCCAAAAACTTGATGTGTCGTTGTGTGGTTGTAATTTTATGGTTTCAAGTTTTAAATTTATAATTTACCGACTTAACCAAAAACAACACTTTAACGAGCAGTGTACCCGATCGATGATAGTTTCATAGCAAGTAGGGTGTCGATCACTAAGAGCGAGATGATATATCTTTCAATTTATTTACATTATTCTTGGTTATCTAAACTAAGTTTAATTGGTTTTATTGTCAGTTATAGTTTTGTGATAACCATTATACTAGAGAATCTCCTTGTGGTTTTAAATAATGCTAAATATCTAAGCGTATGGGATTGGAATTAGGATGGTTTTCTATGCGACTGATTGAGGATTTCTGACAGACGGTATTATCGTGGTGACTAAAGAATGATAGACTTCTAAGATAGACTAAAACACACGCTAAGGCAAAGTTTAACATTAACTAGAAGAGCGCGGTCTGAGCTCAAATATATGAAAAAAAACTGATGATTATACAGTGGCCTTTAATTAAACACATCTCATTTTGTGACTACTCTTTAAAAACACGGCTTTAATTCGTCCAAAAACATGACAGAAAGTACACATAGACCAAAATTATCATGGTTTGTTTTGCAATTTTTATTCGGCAGGAAGTGGCGATATCATCAATAGCACAGGAGTAAACTCAAGCCATTGCTAATCCTCTTTTATCCGGAGCATGGAATGGAAAAAGACTTGTGCCTAGAAATCAATTGAAGGCCAAAGGTCTCAAAAGATGTTCAATTAGTTCTATGAGGTAAGTATGAATTGCAGCTCTGTTTGGGAGTTGCATCTTTAATCCCTGAGTTATCTAATAGCCGAGGAAGATGCCTCCCCGTGTAATAGTCATCATGTATAGTTATGACATTGACTGGTGAAGACCTATATTTTATGGGCCTGAGGTACGACTAAATTGCAATTCGTGGTTACATATCAGCCGCATGTTGTAGTATGCCTATTTTTGACTAAGATTGATGAAGATGTGATAGCCACAGTGACCCTGGGCTAAGCACCCCCCCCATCCACATCAGGATGGCTTAGCGAGGCCGTAATCGTACAGTCAATGTTTCGCCCGTTCCCCCGCGATCTCGCTCCGCGCCTCTCCTAAGCGACCAGGGTGTTGAGCTGAGGGCGTTGCCGCTCGAGTGCTCCCCAGATTACCGAGACGCCGGTGGTTGAGGCGTTGGGAGAGAGGAGCCCCTCCCCCCCCCCCCCCCCCCCCCCCCCCCCCGCCCCCCCCCCACCCCCCCCCCCCCCTTTCCCCCCCCCCCCCCCGGGCTCTCTGGCGTAGTAGCGGGTCTTGGCCGCCCCAATACCCTTTATTTAACACGAGGTGCGGTGGCAAGCCGGTTGAGCTAACCTGAGCTTCGCCTGAAAATTGTACTGTATGGGTCCAGACAGCCAAAGCCTCGGAATGGCGTGGGCCCATAGTACTCAGCTAGAGGGCGTAAGAAACCCAAGGCTACCACAAAAAGTCTATCAATGGGTTCTCCAATTATCTCTGTTTTTTAAATACTTTATGGGCTTTAAATTGCAACTCAATTTTGAACAGTCTTGATTTATATTAAACGAACAGTATTTGGGTATGAATTCTGGATTTATACAAAAGAAGTTGTTTTATAATTAAAAATGAAAAAAATAATAAAAAGGGCCAAAAATGCCAAGTTTGAAAGTTGTTTTATAAAAGAAAAATAGAAAAATAAAACACAAGGGCTGAAATTGCAATTTTCCAAAAATCCTTTTAGTTATAAAACGCAGGGACCAGTTTTGCAATTCCCCTAAACCTCTTTTAAATCTTTTGTTATAAAAACGCAGGGACCAATTTTGCCACTTTCCAAACTATCTTATAACTAAAAATTCGGGCTAAAATAAAATAGAAAGAGAGAGAGAGTTGGGGGGGCATTCTTGCCTCTTCCCCAATCTCCTCTTTTAAACCCTGCAACCCACCCCCCGTACCCGCCAAAAACCATACAGCCTTTTCCCACGTTTTTCTTGCAATACCACTCTCCCAAGTACCTTTCCAGCTCACCCCTCACCTCTTCCCACCTTACCCTGCCCTTATAACCCCTTTCCCTGTCAAAACACACAACCCGAGCACCCCCTTCAATGGCTGAGATGAACTCAAGACATATAGAGGGCTAGGATTGCTTTGAAGGTATTGTACACTCACAGCTAGCACATCCCAAGTCAAAGAAAAGGCAAAGGAGCTTGTATAAAAGGAAGAAGAGCAAGCCGAACAAAGCATCTTTTTTTTTACCTTTCTTAGTTTAAATTTTGCTTAAGTTTGCTTTAAATATTATTGTACTCAGTTCTTTTTAAGATTTCATTGTATTACTTTCAGTTTTAATCAAAGTTAAGTGTTTTTGTGATATTGCATTTGTCAAAATTCAAACTATCATTTAAGCCTTTTAATTCTGTTTAAACTTATGTAAGAGTGTGTTAAAGTGATTAAACCCCACTTATAATTACATTTCTAAGCTTTCCTTTCACTAAAATCAGTTAAAAAACGTTTTTTATAGAATTAAGGGGGTGTTTGGTATTGACCTGAAAATGGGTCATAATGGTTTTGGTATGGGTCAAGCTCACTCAGCCAAATTTGGCTGAGTGAGTAGGCTTCATTAGGCCACTTTAATTACCAAATTTAGTTTTAAAATGAGTTTTTAAATGCCTTTTGGTTTCTGTCAAAATTTCAATAAGCTAACTTGAGCTTAAGTGCTCAAGCTGCATAAGCAGCTTAAGCACATTGAGTTTGTGCTCTTTGGTGTTGTTTCTACCCATTTACCCCACCCTTGTTGCTGTCCCTTTGGTTTGACCAAGTATAAGTCAAAAATTTGGTTTTGTATTTTTTAAGAACCCTCAATTTTAAACCCAAATATCAGCAGCTTACATTGCTTGCTAGACCCTCATCCTTTGGAAATAAGCTAAATAATATGCCCTTTAATTCTGTTTGTGATTTGTTTTGGCCAATAAGCTCATAAGAGCTTATTTCATAAGCCCAAAAAGCCCCCTTTAGCTCACTGTTGCACCCTCCCCTGGTGCTGAGCACTAAATCTCAGCCCCTTTTCTAGCTTATTTAGGCATTAAGCCTTAGGATCTTTTAGCTTTTATTTATAGCTTATTAGTAGTTCTTTAAGTCCCCAAAAGCTTATAGCTTATCTAGCTTATTTAGTTAGCTTAAATTAGGCTTAAAGTAGGTACTTTTCTGTTTTCTTTTTAAAAACTGTCATATAGCTTAAATCATTTCTAGCTTATTTTAGGGCTTATTCTAGGTTGCCTTAGCTTATTTAGGACTCCCCTAGCCTATTAACTGTCCCCCATAGTTTTCTAGCTTATTTGTTGGCTTAAACCCCAAAAGGAAAGAAAAATAAGCTCATAAGCTTATTTAAGCTTTTGCAGTCCAAAAGCTCACTTTTCTAGCTTATTCAGTGAGCTAAAAGCATAAGTGCTTTTACAAAAGTTGTTCCCCTCAAGCCCCTTAACAGCTTTGCTTCTTTGGCTTTTAGCTAATAAGCACTTTGGACCCACCTTGTAATCGGGGTCCACTTCAGGGACCATTTGTGTAATTTTGTCTTTTCTAGTTAACATTGTTAGTCCCTGTGGTTAGTTAGCCTGTTACCCTGTTAGTCCTTGTGTCCTTTTCACTGTTAGTCCTTATAGTTAACCACAGTTAGTTTATTTAATTTAATTAATATAAATTAGGTTTAAATTTAATTAGTTTAATTACTTTTAATTTATACAGTAAAATTTGGGCATTTTTATATTTTTAGAATTGTTAACTTTTTCTTTATTTAATTTTATTTTTTTAGAATTTTTATAACTTTTATTTTTTGTCTTTTTCTATTTTCTTAGTTTTAATTAGTTTTTAATCTTTAAAAATTCATAAAAAATCCAAAAATTAATAAAAAAATATATTTCTTTTTTACAAAATTTTCTTTTGTCATTTAGTGTCTAGGAAAAATATAAAATTTAGTATAGGCTTAATTTTTCTTAAATTTCAGTTTTAGACCCGTTTTTACCGGGTGCGTTTTACCGTTTCTTTTCGTTTTACATTCAAACGACCTCCGTTTTAGTTCTAGTTTTCTTTATTTTTCAAGTTAAGTTAATTAGAATTTAATTTTGATTTTTAATTTAATTTAGCATTTATTTTCTTAATTTTTAGTATTTAGGGTTCCCGATACCTAATTCTGTTCCCCGTATTTTAGTATAGACTTAATTTTAGGTACTTTCCTTATATACTAATTTTGTATCCAGAGTTTTTAAGATCCCCATTTCCTTTGCTTGTTTTCCCGTAGATTAAATTAAGTTTTATTTAATTTTAGTTATAATCATATCAGTTTCTCCATCATTCAAATTCTCATCAAACCAGGATAAATTTCAATTGCAGCCTCGTTGGGACATACGACCCGGGAATATCTCTTCCGGAATCTTTTTATTATTGATTCTTACTTGTGTATATATATTTAATCTCTTTGTGTAGATTTTGACCTTTTGCCTTGGTCAAGGGCATTTGGTTGAGACTTGCATTTGAGTTGTATTTTATACATATACTATCAATCGACGAACCACGACGCGAACTCATATTTTTATTTGATCTCTAAAATAGTTTCAAATGGGGGATATTATCTATTCGATGTTGGAATATGGTAGTCGAATAACACGAATACATTACGAATATGTGAGCCTATTGGGGGCACACACGTTAATACACGGAGAATGTATTTAATACTTCACAAGATATAAACCACAAGGACTAGAATGAACAAAACCCGAACCCCAAGGACATACCAAAGTGGCCGGTTCCTAAGAAGGTTCGAGTAGGGGTGTTTGTTCGGTAAAAGGATAAGGAGAACAAGGGAAAGGAGGTATTGTGATGTAACAAGGACTTGTCTCCTAGTTCATCTCTACTAGGGCTTGATGAGTATTAATACTCCTCACCCTTCATTCATTCCACACGACTCAAAAAAATCCTACAGCCACATTCGGTTCTATTTGGTTTTCTCCCCACCGATTTCTTCAAACCATTTATAAGGTTTATTTGGTTTTCGGTTGATACCTCACACCGAATTCGATTAAAGCTTTGCTTTGAATCTTCTTCAATTCTTGTATCTCTCCCAGCTCAACACTCAAGAAGCGTATACAAGGTGTTTGTTTGGTTTTCTGTTCGAAGGAAAAAAAACCCCAAAGGGTATCCGGGTTTGTTTTATTCGGTTATCAGGTATTCGGTTTAATTAGGGTTTAAAACCCTAATTCGGTTATTGATTTTCGGTTACAAAGATTCAAGAGTTGTTTGGTAATCGACATATAAAACAAAGGTTGTTAGTTTGTGAAGTTAAGCCTAGCATAGCTTAATACATTCGGTTGACGTGACTGTGTGAGCAACCGTAGAGGCAATTACTTTAATTGCTTGTTTCATTTTCTTGATCAAAATTTATCCTAAATAAGCAGATCGTTTCATTACCTTTTATTTTGTGTTAACCATATGCTATTACTAGGTCCTATCCGCTGCGTACTCATGGCTAAACTAGTTACCTAGGTATTTAAATCCCAACAGTGGTATCAGAGCCAGGTTCCGATCCTGGGACTTGTGGGTTATGGGCCCACCACGCTTACGCTGCGCTTAATATTTTATTTATGTTTTACTAGAAAAATATGACAACAATATTTAGATTCTTGCCATAAGATAAATAAAATAAGTAGATATTGATCTTGAAAACTATAGGTTAAAAAGGAAAATTAAGATGTTAATTTAGCTTGAATGATTCCTTTTAATTAAATTGCTATTCTGGGCTATTCAAGGACCCACTCAATCACATATATCATTGTGGTGAAATGGGGCGATCTAGCACTTTAGCAGAAAACCTAGTGCAGGGTCTATGGTTCTCCATTTGGGGGTAAGACTCGCCTGAGAGAACTCGGATTTTACATGTTTGATGTATGCTTAATGTCATCTTTTGATTATGAATCTTAGTATGCATGATTATTTAATGTCTAAATTGTTTACACGCCGAATTAGATATGCCATATGACTAAAAGATGATGTTAAAATAGTCTATTAATTTTACACGCCTAATGCATGCTCATAGTGACCAACCATTTGTTTCGTGGAAAACTATTTTTTGTGAAAGATAATAAGACTAAACTATTGAAACTTGTTTTTCATGAATTAAAAATTGGACGCTATGGACTCATGGGAAGTACGGCTCATCCACTAGAACAGACTATAAGAGAAGTTTAAGGCGGGTTGTTTTACGTAATTCCCTAAAGAAATAAGGTTTTTAATACGCTTCGCGCTGACCTATTTCTCCGCTTCTTTGCGAGTTCGATTGGAGTTACCGTGAACCATGGCATGTCACTACAGTGTCATTGGTAAAAGTTTTTAAATTAGTGTTACAAAGTTGTTTACATGCTTCTTTGTACACGTTTTGACACATTTATGTGAATACCCCTAGAAAATTTAAGTCTATGCCACCCAATCGTAGAACACGTGCAATTGGTTTGAGTCTCTTGGTCAGACCCTGGACCCATACCAACCCATGGTGAATTTTGGTCAGACCTTTGACGATTTTCACAGGTTCTCGTTTGGTCGACTTAATTCGAGTCTCTTTGTCTGACCTTGGACCCGAGGCATAAGATGATACTAAACATG
>BQNB010029815.1:22990-41968 GCA_026074375.1 Tanacetum coccineum
ATAAGCTGGTGTGTGTTTGATATTTTTCGAAGGACCGTTATAGTGTAAAGTATTTTGTGTAAATTTTTCAGAATTTTTTGTAAACGTTTAATATTTTTTATAATTTAATTTAGTTAAAAGTTTATTAAATTCATAATAAATACAAAAATTATCAAAAAAATATTTTGCTTTTTTAGAAAATTTTCTTTTGTCATCTAGTTTGTAGGAAAAATATAAAAGTTTTCGTAGGGTCATTTTTATAACTTTCTCTCTTTTAAAGAACGGGTCCGGGTACGGGTTTTTGTTTTGACTCGTTTTTTGGTCAAACGAACTCCATTTTCGGTCTAGTCTTTTTCATTCTTCGTTATTTGACCCGTAGAGTAGTTTAGAAGTGAAAAATTTTCCGTAGGGTTATTTTTAAAGATTTTAGGTTTTCCCCCTTTTGTACGGGATTCGGGGTTTCGTTTTCTAGTTTAATTTCATAATTTTTAGGTTTTTCTTAAACGTTTAGGTCCGTTATTGTTTAATTTGACTTATTCAACTTCCCAAACTCATTCCTTCCTTCAAACTCAAATCTTCGATCGTATCGATTTACCATTCCAGCCTCGTTGGGGATTTACGACCCGGGAAAGCTCTATACTACTTCTCGGTATCATTGATTGTTGGTTTTTACACTTCTATATATATTTTATATTTTATTATATTTTATATATATTTACGGTGTGAATCCGGAACGATCAGTCTCATATAGAGGTCGTTATGTATTGCTTAGATTTATGATAATCATGAAGTCACACGCCCTCGGTTGCCATTATACTCTGATATTTTGGGGGTGTGACACTGGTGAAGAAGGTGATGCCGAAAAAAGGTATCTTAACTTTTAAGTATAGGCTTCATTCTTTTTGTTTTTTGCTTTCCGTATATTTTAGTTTGATGGGTTTATTTTCGTTGTCGCCTTCATAGGATCTGGTCATCTCCTCCGACCTCCTGTTCCATTTTGATTAGTATATGTGATAATTTTATTTGGATTTAAAGTTTAAAATCTACGTTTTCATATGATGTCTTTGTAGTTTTTAGTATCTTAAAAATAAGATACGGGGGAAAAAATAATAAAATAAATGAAAACTTAAAAATGATGATTTGTTGGTTTTTACGTATTTTTTTGTACGTGTTTGTAGTTTTCGATCTATTTTGATGTTCTTTTCTTATCATACAATTTTTCAGATATGAAGATTTAAATATTTGATTCTCATGAATTTTCAAGGATGTTCAAGGTAAACATATCGTTGATAGATTTTTTAAAATTATTTATTACAAAGTATATGTTATTAACATGTTCATAGTTTTACGGCATAGAACGCTTTGTATACCTTAAATAAAAATGATTGTTCACAGGCATTGTAGGGGTACTAGACGTGAGCAAATAAACCGGTTCTTCAAACCGAACAAAAAACCGGACCGGTCAACCCCGGTTTTGACCTGAACCGGTTCCGGTTCTTGGCCAAACCGGAGGTTTAGAACCGGTTTAGGGTTTTTTCGTTTAGGCCGGTTCGTCGACCGGTTTTTGGAACCGGCAAACTAAAACCGAACCGGTTAACCGGTTCCAAACCAGTTTGGGTACTTTTTTTTTCAAAATTTGAATCTTGCTTTTATAACGTGGGGGGACCCGTGAAGCAGCGTTTTTTTTTTTACTTTTTGGATCCAGTGTTTGTTGTTTTGATCTTTTATTTGATTATAAATAAAGAGGTTGTGTTTCAATCTTAATCACAACTCAAAAATCACAATCCTAAGCAAAAAAAACTCTCTAAAGCAAATCCGAATTTCTTTCAATTAGCAATGACAAGTCAATCTACCTCAATTACCGTCGCTACCGGTTCATCAAGTGCACCGGTGGTTGTTCAAATCCTACCAAACAATCGAAACCCCTTGATTTGGAAAGACTTCAACCTTTGCCTAATGTCCAACAACACGAAAAAAGCTCAATGTATTCATTGCTTGCATTTCTTTTCGAAAGATTCCAACTCGACGTTGAAGAATCATATCATCCATCCGCATTGTGAAGCACTAAAGAGGGTTGTGGAATCGGGGCAATCGTCTATGTCTCGAGATGGGAGTATTTTCGTGTACAATCCGGATGTTCTTCATGAACAATTCGCGGGTTTGGTGATTCAACGAGGGTTACCATTCAACCACTTTGACGACGAGCAAACAACGAGGGTGTTTCAGAAACATTTGCAACCAAGATACGCTCATGTAAGTCGCACTACTCTCAAACGTGATGCAATGAAATTATGGGTAATGGCTAAACAAGCAATAATTGATCGTTTTCTTCAAATAAATACTAATGTCAACCTAACAACGGATGTTTGGACCCCTCCTCATGGGGTGCCTGGTTCTTACATATGTGTTACAGCACATTGGATTGAACCCGGTACTTGGCAAATGATGAAGCGGGTCATTGCATTCGAAGACTTTCTGATTCCCCACACGGGTAGTGCTTTAGCTAAAATGTTGATAAATGTGTTTGTTAAATTTAATTTGGAAAATAAAATTATGTCAATCACATTGGATAATGCTAGCAACAACACATCAGCAATTGGTAAACTAAGATTAAAATACGAACCACCAATGGAGGGTAGGTTTTATCATAGTCGATGTGTTGCACATATCATTAACTTGTGTGTGCAAGATGGTTTAGCGGTGAAGGAGATTAATACAATCAAAGAGTCTTTTAAAACAATGTTAAAAGATGTTTTTAAATCGGGTGGTAAAAACCAACAACGCTATAGTAAAATCTGTAAACAAGCGGGGAAACCTTGTTTATCACCTCATTGGGACGTCCCGACAAGATGGAACTCCACTTATCATATGTTCTTAAGTGGTTTAAAACAAAATTCTACTTTGATGTATTTTCATGACCTTTTGGCTAGTAAGAATAGGTGTCATCAGTTTCCGGCTTTCCGGCTGAGAATTGGGTTATTATTGAAGGGTTAACCCAATTACTTGAAGTGTTTAACAATGCCACGAAAGTTTTATCGGGGGTTTACTACCCAACATCTCCATTGGTACTTCAACAGATTGTCTTCATGACTACCAAATTAACCGAATATGAATTTGAGGGGGGTATATTTGCAACTATGGTTAAACCAATGAAAGAAAAACTTAAGAAGTATTTTGAAAGAATGCCACCGATAATTACTTGTGCAGCCGCTTTAAACCCATGTTTTAATGTGCACGGTGTAGAGTTTCTTATCGAGTCGATAAGTACGGATTTAGAGCTTTTTGATGATAGTTATGCAACTAAGGCAAAAAAATGGTTCAACGACTCGTTCGAAGGTTTGTATAATATTTATTATACAAAATATGGTAACCCAACAACAACCGAATCAAGTAGTGGGGGTGGGGGTTCTTCATCGAGGGCGAGTCACGGGAATCAAGCGACCACGTTGCTAAGGCGGTTGAAAGAACATAAAAACAAAAGGGCAAGGAGTGATCCTTCATTGTCCTCCGAATATGAGCGATATGTTCATTCAGATTTTGTCACAATGCTTCAAACAACGGAGTTTGAAACTTTTGATGTCTTGGGTTTTTAGAAGGCAAAGGAAACAATGTTTCCCGTTCTATCCCGCATGGCCATGGATATACTAAGTGTACAAGCTACTTCGGTAGCTTCTGAATCCGCATTTTTAACAAGTGGGAGGGTGTTGTCAATCCGAAGAACAAGACTCGCTCCGGCGTCCTTAGAGATGTGTATGTGCTTAAAAGATCACTTGGACGCTCAAGAGCGTAAACAAGACAAATCCACTCTTGAAACCCCCGTAGACTTTGAAGAAGAGGTCTTGGATGCCGAGGTGCAAGCAAATGAAGCCATTCCACTATCCGATGAAGAAATTGCACTTGATGCTGCTAGTAGCGAAGGTTTTATGTCCGGACCCGGTTCGGGAGGAGAAGAGGCTAAGGCTGAGCCTAATTATGGTTATGATGTTGTATTGAGTGTTATATTACCTTACCTTACCTTTATGTGTTGTTTTTAAAACGAGATACTGGAAATAGTGTCAGATGAGATGTCTCATTAGGTTGTACATGAGCATCAATTAAAAAAACTATACATATTTTTTAAATACATGTAGCTAATTAATCTATTTCAATCTATTTCCTTTTTATAACAAAAATAAATACATAATAATATAAAATTAAAAGACATCATGCTTGTATTGTTGACCACTTGACCCCCATCTTATCTTTGGTTAAAAGATTCAGAGTCCCATGCTCTTTATTTAGGGGGTGTTTGCCATTGCGTTTTAACGTGGATTATCTGATTATTGCGTTTTTAAAAGGCAAATAATTCAATATGAGTGTTTGGGTAAAAAGAGCCAAAACTTGATTTTTTGCGTTTTCAGAAGCTCAGAACGCAGTTTTGTAAAAGCAACCCCTTCCATGCTTTTTGCAAACGTGATTTTGGGTTTATGGTCAAATTACTAAAACACCCACGATTATCATCGAAAATCATTCACTTTTTGTTGTTTAATGAGAAAAGTAGCGTAGTCTTCAGTCTAGAAACTTACTCCGTTGCAGATTGTTGGTTGAATATAGTGAGAGAGACAACCATGAATAGTGACCGAGAAAAAAGACGAAGATAGTAAAGATTAGAAAATATGTTGATAAAGGTGCGGCTGCTAAGAAATAATATGTATACCCTAATTTTATTATTCAAAAATTCCGTTCACTTAAAGCCCAATTCTGTAAGGTTAATCGGCCCATTGAAGAAAAAGAGAACTAGAGAAGTATACTAAATTTTTATTACATGTATCACGTTAATAATTTTATTTACAATTTGTTATAATTTTATGTTAAATTTGATCATATATATAAATGTGTCTATTTTGGTCATTTTGCACATTAACTCAATAAACAATCTTATTTGCCAAACACTAATAAAACTGATTATCTGATTATTGCGATATCAAACAACATAATCAAACCCAAACACTTTATTTCAAAATCATGTTTTGTAACAGCTGATTATTTAATTATCCAATTTCAAAACGCATAATCTATTTTGAATAAGCAATCACAAACACCCCCTTAATAGTCATCAACAACTTTTTTCAACACATTGTCCTTACCACTGTTAACTATTGTACTACTACCTTACCTCTTCACCCACTCTTACATATGTGAATAACTTGCAAGTCATCACAAGTAATCCGCATCTCATATTCTATTTGGAAAAAAACATCTTAAAACTATATAAATCATACTCTAATATTATTAAGCAACTAAAAAAAGTAAATACATGCTACAAAATCATTCCATATAAATGATCATCAAGGGAAAACGGCAAAACTAATTAATCAAAATTTAGCTCAAAATTTAAGAGCATATTGTGTTGGTAGCATACCAAACACCCCTAAGTCTTTGTGTATTCATGATGCTTATCACCATCGGTCATAATTAACTATATTAATACTATATACTAAAAGGAAAATGCTAGAACCACAAAGAAACTCCCACAAAAACTTTTACAAAATGATGTGTCTTATGTTGAGTGGCATGTTCAAATTCACTTTTTAATTCTCTCTCTTATATGCATCCATTAGTTAAATGACACATCATTTTGTGAATATATTTTTGTAAATCTTTTGTGGTTCTAGCATTCCTCATACTAAAAATCATAACACTTATCACAATTGTTATAGTAAACAATTTTTTAATTCACCAATAAATAAAATAATCTAACATCTCAAACTCAAATATGTACAAGTGCCGTCAAACACATACTCCACCTGAAATAATCCCACCCACAACCCTCGCCAACTGTTTCCTTTCTTTATTACCTTACTGCTTCCTTTCACTCTTACCTCACCACCTGGGCACCCATACACACGTTGCCACTCTCTTCGAGGTCACTAACCCTTTTGTTGCCGCCGTTCATGGTGTGAGGCGATGATGATGGATGTGTGACTTTGGTGAATTTAGGTGGGTGTTGTTGTTAATTTTTATCATGTGTGAGGTTTGTTTTGTGGGTGTTTTAATTTGTTGAGCATTTGTTTCTGAGCTTGATGCGCAACCTCAAGTTGTAACACAACCTCGGCCATCGTTGGCTGTTC
Organism: Tanacetum coccineum; assembly: GCA_026074375.1. Lineage (NCBI taxonomy): Eukaryota > Viridiplantae > Streptophyta > Magnoliopsida > Asterales > Asteraceae > Tanacetum > Tanacetum coccineum. The sequence continues at coordinate 29,080 of BQNB010029815.1, forward strand.
TTCACGAGATTCATTAAAACATTTATATGCAAAAATAATTTTAAAGAACTCACATCTATTTGTTTTATTCTGGTTCGTTAAATACGATATCTTTTAGGCTCAATTACCAATACCTTCCAAATACACAAGCTCATTACCATTTCATACTCAAATTTGGAATGTTTACTAAATTGGTCATCTTGGTGCGCAAAGTGCGTCTTGGTGCGCTATTTACATAATTTGAGCACCATATCATAAATGATAATAAATGTTTTCACCTACACACTCATTGACTCATACTTTCCCTTCCGATTAACTCATATAAACTTTCACTTTCACTAGTTCATTTAAGAAAAGAGGGCCTGCAACCCATACGAAATGTCCCAAAAAAATTCAGGAACTACAAACAAAACTTTAGGGAAATACAAGATGCACTCACCCGCGCCAAAACTAACCAACTCGCATAGCCATACAGCTCAACATAAGGCGCAACAGAGGCACCAACCTCAACTACAACACTTCTAAACCAACCTATAAAAGTAATTCAAAACAAGTTACTTCATAGAATTGCAAATCACATACACCCACACATGGACCTGCAATACTAATAGATCTAAACATAGAAAATCACCAATCAACATCTCTTTATAACAAAGAGAAATGTGAAACACATCCATAATCCACAAATGTGTCTCGCTTAAACTTGTGAAAACAATTATCTCCAAAACACAAATACCCGTTGCATCAATCTTTTCACTACAGAAAAAACAAATATAACCACTAACACACGCAATCCAAACTACACTAACAAACATAGGGGGTTTACGTTTGATGTTCATCTGCATTTTGAAACCAAGAAATATAAACAATGGCATTCAACAATTCAAACTCAAACACCAATTAAGGTTCATCAATGACAGACCAAACAACAATATTCACAACATATTCAAACGCACAAAGAAACGCATACACAACAAATTAATGTATTCACAACATATTCAAACGCAAAAAGAAATGCATAAACAACAAAATAGTGTACATTAAAACCATAACATTAACATTCCATTAGAAACATATTCAAAACCATTCATACAACTTCCATACTTCAAGTTATCATAAACCCCAAACACATACTATATAAACAAAACACTAAACAAATATCAAAGATGATCAACCAAACAAAAGAAACCCATCCCTGCCCTAACCATCATTGCTTGCATCCTCTATCATCTCTACATGAGTGTTTTTCGTCTCAGTCTCCTCCTTCGCCTGAGTAATCAAGTCATTCAAATCAGCCAGCTTAGTCTCTTCAGCACGCCTATCATCCCTAAGACACATCAACGTGTCAAAAACTTCACCTAGATCCTCAAAAGCTTCCAACTCCGCAATGAGTGCAATCAACTGAGCAATCAAATTCCTTTATGTTTGAACTTCCTCACGCATACGGCTAATGAAACGACGACGATCAACAATTTGTTGATGAAAGAAGTACTTCATATACTTTGGGACATATTTCTCTCTACTGAAATCAATCAAATCATTGATAACCCACCTTGCAACTTGGTTTCCTCTAACTCGTCCTGCCATTGCTAAAGAAAGTGTGTGGAATTGAAAGGGAGTGAAATTGGGAGAAGATTGAAGTGGTGATGTGATGAGTGATGAAACGAGGTATATATAGAAGATATATGTGGTGGAGAATAGAGGGTTCGACCAATATTGCAAAGAGGGAAAAGATGGCATTTTAGATCCAGACTCTTAATATGCCGATCAAGTCGTAGTAACAGGAAGAGTATTAACTCTCAATTTCCTACTTTTCCCCAACTAAACCCTTAAGCTCTAAAAATATCACAAACTAAACCCTCACACTCAATAACAAGAACAAACTAAACCCCTAAAACCTCACTTTTAAACAAAAAATAACCCTAGAGTTCAAAGTACTTATCACAATGGGATGAATATTACTTTATTTTTTTCAAAATGCAAGGAAAGTAAGGTTACACAATAAACTGAATATCCAAACACTCAAACTACTTAAACCTTATATAATGACATACAAATTGTCTACCTAACACAACAACTGACTTTTGAACTTATACTATAACTAATAAGGATGTGAAAATAAGTTATCAAGAGATTGTATGATCATTATCGCAATTCAAATTACAAATGACCTTCTAAAACATAACACTTAAATTATACAACTATTATTGAAACCATAAGAAATATAAAAACAATGTAATAATCATATTCCTCTCACAGACTCAGCCCAGTGCAACGCACGGGTGTCGCCAAGCCTCGTACTACATATAAAAGAGATTAGTATCTCTATTCTTTTAATTATTTAAGTAATACATATTTATATGCATATGCATATTGTACAAGCTATCTATACTAAATATATCTACTACTTTATAAAGCATTTGGCTCATTCCAATTTTAAAAGTCTTAAAATTTTTAAGTAAAAACATTGCTTGTTATGGAAGGATTTCAAACTTGATCAAGTAACTTCAAAAGTTGTAACCGTCATATTAATGATCAAATAAATGATTTAATGGGAAATAAGTAATCGCTATATCAATACTTGTAACATATAAAACTTAAAAAAGTTATTAATATACATTAAAAATGTTAGTTATGAAATCTTAATATAAAAAGAACTCATTATTTATGAAAGAATCAAAAAACTACTACACAAACTAATCATACTTAACACTATAGATTCAGCCATCAAAGGTTCTTCTGGTCCTTGAACCTCGCCTAGCCCCTCGCCGCTGCAACGCGCGGGTACCTGTCTATTTTAACTTATGTTTCAAAGATGCTACTTATGTGTTCCTTTATTTTGTTTGGATCTTATGTTTATTTGGATATGAAATACTTTTGGTTAATGTTATTTTAATTTAAATTATCATTCATTTATACAGTTGTTGTTAGAAAAACGTTTAACCGAATAACATTTGCTCGCCATAAAATATAGTCACAGGGTACCCGCCGCTATTGCAGCGACGGGTACCCGTGTGATTATATTTTGTAAGTCTTAAAATGTTTAAGGGACCAAAACATTTCTTGTTTGGAAAAGATATAAAGCCATTAGTCAATGTTCACCATACACACTTTTAAATTCACACCAGATTTAATGCATACGTTTTTTAACTAGCATGTGTTAATAATAGCCCATTTAAAATAGTTTGTAACTCATAGTCAAAAGGAGTTATGAGCATTGATCGGCCAATTAATCTAATAACCTCCTCCATGAATGCATAGTGATTATATGACTATAATCATAGTCATTAAGTTAATGTTGAAACCGCCCATTTAATAGGTCAAGGTAGTTACAAACATGTAATGTTAAAACCGCTCATTTAATAGTATGTATCTCTACTGCTTTATACAAAAAAGTTAATTTGTTAATTCTATATATGCATGATTGACATTGATAATCCATCTTCAAAATTTTAATCTAAAAATTCATAACTTCAATGGGTTCTAACACTATGACTTACAACATTCGACAAGTCAAATCTTCATTAATCATCAAGGTAAAAATATATTTTTTATAAACAATTAGGTTCTTGATTATTTTATTTGATTATTATATTGTTAACGAGTTATCTTTTCACTTTGTTATTTAGATAAACCCGGATAGCGTTGACAAAAATGATCCAAAGGATGTTCAACTTCAAAATAAAGACATCATGTACGATATTGCTTCAAGTGTTAAGGTAAATTTAATATATCTTTTGATCTTTACTTCGTTAATGTCGTTGTACTTACTAGCAAATACCTAAACTATCCTATCAAAAAAGATGGTACCTTCTAATAAGATCGCTCAAACTTTACATTTATTTGTGTATCTTTTATGTTAAGACAATAATCTCAATTTGGGATTTTGTAGAGAAGAAGAATTATGGCTTAACACTTAAACAAGTTATGGCTCGCAATTATAAGAAGGTAATTCACATTTGAATGTGTGAGGTCACAAGTTCAATTCCTGCTACGTGCAAACAACCTTGAAGTGGCCACGCCAACCTCCTGAAAAGAGAGGGCTTTACCTGGTTTGAGTCTGTGTGGCGGTGGGTTCAAACCCAGTGGATTATTCGGCCAATGAGTCGGAAACCATGGTTACCAAAAAAAATATAACACTATAATAACATATACTTATTTTATTTATTTACTCTACGAACAGCCTCTTCATTATGATTGAAAATATGAAGAATTGAAGAAAGAGGTACATGGAAACATTGGTATAAAGTATAATTATTATTAATTAAAGCAATGTTAACGTCTTTTGTTCTTATTACAGATTCAAAAAGTTTATGAATTTAAGAGGTTTCTCGATAGGCTCAACGATGATGATGCGATACCTATACCACACGAAGATGCTCAAGCTACTCTTGGTGATACCAATGATCCCTTCACTTCTATTTCAATGTCTAAAGATTTTACGGATAAAAATATTGCAGCTAATGATGCATATTAATAGTTGACATTTTTGTGTTTATGTCAGTTACATTTCATTTTGTATTGACGTTTATCTTTAATTTATCTTTTTAAATATGCTACTTATGCTACTCTTTTTAATTTGAACTTCATGATATTTTGATGTGAAATAGTTGCATCTGTATTGTTTATAGTTATTTTAATTAAAATTTGTCATTATTTTGTAAAGTTATTGTTAGAAAAAACATATAAATGAACAACGTTTGCTCGCCACAATATTTAGTTACCAAGTACTCGCCGTCGCATTGCGCGGGTACCCGTCTAGTATTTGATTATACATAAAAGAATCAAGTAATTAAACTCATTTACGAGTTAAACTAAAGCTTTGTTAACGACATCATTTATGACTGTGAGGTGGTGAAGCTGATACGTATAGGGACGGACTCACATAGGAGCCAGGTGTGGCACGTGCCACACCCAATTTTAGATCACGAAATGCAAATTTTTTATAAAATGTCGTTTTTCTAGGTAATTTTAGGGTACGTGCAACCCTCAATTTTACATAATAATTTTTTTATAAGACAACTATAATACTCACAATCATAAAAGAAATTTGTGCAACGCCCTGTTAAAAATCTTGGATCCATCTCTCGATACGTATTAGTGATCCTAGCTAGGCCAATTTGGAATATTAAGATTTGGTTTCGATTTATGTTTAATTATTGCATATAATTAAGTTTATTTGGATTGTAAGTTATTAAGTAACGCCTATATTTCAATGTTTCACATACATATGTGGATATACATGTTTACATTCAAATAACAAATTGTTTAATACCTCATTTGCCTTAAAATTAATGTTCATTAGACAAAAACACACGTTAAAATAAAAATGTAATAATTACTGCTTTGAATTTTTCAAAAGACAAAAAAATATTTTTACTTTTGGACAATTAGATTTCATGTGAAGAGCCACCTTTGACGGGCTTTTCATTTTGATAGATCCCGTTAATGTTTTTCTCATTTAGCATTGTAAATAATTTTTCTATTAAGATTAATATGATAAACTTCAAAAATCCTAACTTCTTTGAGAACATAAGCTTTTTTTATTGCTTAATAGAAATTGTGTTTGGAGTTGAATAGGATAGTATTTTATAGCTTTTCATTATGGTTGGATCTCATAGGGTATGTTTGGCACTAGTAGGAGCTGAAGCGGATCGCTAGAGCGGGTTGCTGGAGCTGATTGCTGGAGCTTATTTTTACATGTTAGTTCAACTAGCATTTCATTTAGTAGCTTATTTTTTTACATGCTCCTTTAAGGTGTGTCAGCCAAACGAGACTTATTTTTCTAAAAAAAATAAGCTCATGCTATGATAAGCTCTGATAAGTTTGCGCGCCAAACATACCCATAAGCTTTCATGTGAAATGTTCATGACTATCTTTGAGACCATGTAATCTTTTTGTGTTACCTATAACATTTAACTTTTTCAAAAGTAAAGAGTAACTTTTATTTTTGTAAAGAACAATTATTTTCACACATCTTTAAATATAAGAAATTAAGAATGATGAACAATAAAATGAGATCGAAAAAGTATGTTTATGCAAATAATATTTACTTTTAGTCTATCACACATAATCCTGAGTTAATAACAATGTTTTGAAAACCGGGTTTTGAATCGACCCGGTCGAGTCACCGGGTCACCGGGTTACCGGTTCAACCGGTTGGAAATCAGTCAATGTACAGAAAAGGGCTTCTTGACATCAAGTGGTGGAAATCCGGCAAATGTCTAGAAATGGATAGACTGAGTATGTGAACGAAATAGTAGCCGGTTGACAACCAGACTAAAATGTCTCATTCCACATCAATACCTGAAGTTGAGTGCTACCATTTTGCCAACAAGACGAGCCTAAACTCTGTACGACTGAGGGGTACCATCAGCGTTATTTTTTATGCGGAAAAGCACATAGAACGAACAATTTTCGCTGTCCTCGGTGGCCGAGGCACAAGAAACCAAGTATTATTTTTATTTAAAGCAGTATATTCATCAAGCATAACACGATACCAATTTGGGTCACGAAAAGAATTTGGATAGGACTTAGGAATAGGTGATATGGATGCCGAGTAGTAAAAGTTTGAGTAATTAACCTGTTTACTGTAAATGTGTATTCGTTTATATTCATTGAGATGAATACAATATGATACATATATAGTGTGCATAATGGGCATAACCTAGTTACATACAAATACAAAGAAAGCCATGGGCTAGACGTTTGGTGAGTGGGGAAGTGGGCTAGACTCATGTGTTTGGTGAGCCGGTTGGAGTGGGCTTCGTGGTGTTTGGTGGAACTGGGTGGAGGCCAGCTTAGCAGTAGATGTTATAGTATTGGTGGGAGTGGGTGATGCAGAAGTGAGTTTGGATATGATGTGTTGATGTATGATGTTGGCGAACTGTCCATAAAAATGTCGTACGAGGGTGAGTCTATGAGGGTCATAGATCCCATATGGGGAAAATGTCTCAACAAATGTTACATGACGGATAAGATGATTTTGTTCGTGTTTAAGTCTAGGCCATCGATATCCGCGGTGGGATTTGATCGGATTCCAAGAAAATTGCGGGTGTAGCCGTGGTTCAAGTTTGTGATTTGTGTGAAGATGAGGGATAGCAAAGCGCAACCAAAACCGAAGATCGCATTGTTATGGTGTTGTTTAATAAGGCGAGTGTGAGAGGTATTTATTGTTGATGGCCGCGTTGGGAGGGTAAGTTGTCATGAGGTAGGCGGCCATGTCAAGAGCTTCAACCCAATTTGTAGGTGGCAGGTGAGGGTTGGAAAAAAGTAAGTATGAATTCTGTTGTTTGATGGTGCGTATCATTTCGTTCAGATTTTCCGATTTGTTGGGAAGGTCTTGGGACAAATGAAACGAGGGACAAGAGTATCGAACTGGAACATTACATTGGTCACAAATAGTTGGTGAAGCGGCAGTTTATTGTCAAAACTCAACTTCCTTGATCCACATTGCTAAGATTTAATGTCACAAATAAAATGGTTCTTAACATAGCACGAAAGTGGAATAAAATATTGGACAAAACACATCCGACGTATGTGGTTAAAGGGTACACCCATTAAGTAATGAGAGAAATGATCAGAAAACATGACATAATTTTAATACCCGGAAACCTGTAAGAGGAGATGTCCATAAATCAGAATAGATATTATCCAAAAGGAGCTTCTTAATCAATAGTTTCTTAGCATAGTGAGGAAGGATGCCTTCAACATGTTTGCCCAAGCTGACAGAATGGCAAAAGCACGGACAGGAAAGACTGTGGTTCTTATCTACATGAACTATTAAATTTATGAGAAAAATAACGAATCACGTAGCACTTCAATAACTTGTCAAGTAATGACATAGTCGTTCAGGGTGCCGCCAGATTCGTTGTATCCATACCAAAAAGCTGAGGGTAGACGGAGACGTGAATGGATAATGGTCACACGTGATGTCAAAATCTGACGGAGAATCTAGAATTTGACGACGAGTCCAGAATTCATTTACAGAAAACCCAAACTCGTCAAATTCAATTGTACATTTATTTTCATGAACGAGTTGGACGTACATAATTTAACGGTTTTCTGCAATATTGGGTGTAAAGAGAACTATTATTTAAGTGAAGTGTACGGTAGGGTGTTGGTAGAGTGCTATGGCCCGTGGTTGGTGACCAGGATAGATTTTTCCCGTAAACAGCAAAGAAGACGATGGCATATATGCGAGGATTAGAAAATTAGTACGACGATTATTAACTGAAGAGTTAAGGTGACGATTGACACACCAGTATTCCATGTTCAATTTGAGTTTGCCGGATCCTGTAAGGTCAAAAGTACTTAAAAGACATGTGGGTCATAGTTGTGTTCTCTTGATTAGTCGAACCCGAGGAGGCGATTGGATTGGTTTTGTACAGCAGCCGAGTACGTTGAGTAGAGGGGCTGCTGGTGGCATATGACCCCAAACGGTGAGGCTGGCTGGTGGTGGTTGTGGTTTGCTGAATATTGCGTGGGGCTTGGGCCTTAAGCCATTGGTATGTTTGTTGAACTTGGTTGCTAGACCATGCGCGACATGGATTAAGCTCCATAAATGGCACCAATTGGTTTTGTGATGGGCCTGATAATGGAGAGGATAGAACGGCTGTATGTAACTTGGGTGGCCTGAATTATTAAGACTAGTGTGTCCTGGCCCTTGTTGGCATGGGACAGTGGGTAGGAGTATTGTATTTTTGTAGGTTGCGATTGAGAGTATTTATTTTATCATTTTAGTGCCACAGTTAGTCTTTTATCGATGTGGTTTTGTTAGGCTGCCTTTTGGAGTAAGCACTTGAAAGGAAACGATCACTTCGTTTCCCCCAGTCCTACTTGAAGGCAATATCATCGGGACCAAAAGTTTTTGCAAGGCGATCTCGCGTATTGTTCTCATTACGGGCTCTCGCGGATCACGATTGTTGCGGTTGTCTTGAATCCATGGTTGGGATGTAGCAAGAAGCACTTATGGTGAGCTTGATGTAGTGGAGGTAGAGAGTATCGGTTGCTTAGACCGGAGACGCATCTCCTCAGTCACCGTCGTCCATGGTAGCGAACAGTTGCTAGGTCAGGAAAGGGATCTTTGTGAGCAATTATTTGAGCAAGGCTTCCGTATTGTTCACTTAAGGTGTTATGGCATAGGTGATAATATCGTCATCATCAATGGGTCGAGCCAAGGTAGGTAAGAAGAGGTGTTATTGGTATCCAATTCTTGGAGAAGTAGGAGTCTGGTGTGTCGTCGCCCATTGTCATGACACGTAGTTCACCTTTTCTTAAAGCAACGGTACGTGTCCTTATGTTTCTTGGAAGATGGTTTCGATGGTGTACCAAGGCGGCTTTTAGCCGAAGCAGGGTTGGTGCTGATCATCCTTTTCCAAAGCGTTGGAGAAAGGGTAAGAAAGATCCATGATTTTATGATGGAGTCAGCCGTGATCCATTCGTCGGTTGGTGGATCAGATGTGGACGTCGATCCATCGATGTGGTTTAGCACGTTAAAGTTGCTGCAGTGCCCTTGTAAAAGTAAACTCCATGTGGAAGTAGGTTCGATTATGAAGATCGAGTATTTTCGGGTATGAGGAACTATTGATGTTATGTACCAGCGTTAGAGTTTTTCAACCAAGGTAAATGGAGGAGGGGCTGGTTGGTGTGTATTCGAGTTTGTCCATGGCAGTAGAGAGGAGTACGACTGTTACTCGAGGTGAGATGGTTTGATTATTTAGGGTTTAGGGGAGTCGGCTTTTTTGAATTGAACCATTTAAAATTTGTATACGGTTTAAAATTAATTAGATTACTCCACAATTAACAAAAATAATAAAATCCAAAATTTAAAACCACTATACATACAAAACAAATACTTCTCCCATTTTTATATTATCTTAAAAAAATACAACATAAATAAAACACCAATCCAATACCTCTAATACTCAACACAAATAATACAAAGTTCAAAATATTTTGAAGTACACCCAATAACCCTTCTCTAACCAACCCCCCCCCTAACAAAATATCTAATGAATCAAATACAATAGACCCCTAACCCAAACAAAATCATTCCAAACTTAATACCAATCAACACCCCCCCCTTATCCTAATCAAAACCTTACAACACCCATCCAAATCCAACCCAAACCTTCCTACACCACCCCCCCCTAACCTCCTTACCTCCATCAAAATAATTACTACCTTCCAACCCACAATACCAACCCACCCACACCAAAATAAAATTCTTCAAATACAAATTAATCGCATATCATAATAATACCTAATAAAAAAAACTCTCTATCCAATAAAACACAAGTCACCTTTTAAATCTTCTTAAATACCCACTAACATTATCTCTCTTCCTTCATAGCCGTTTTTCATTATCTTCCCCCTCCCCCTATAAATTTTCTAATTTTAGTTCGCTAGAGAACTACTCCACTATTAATACTCTCTCTCTCGCTCACTCTCGAGCTCTCTAGTTGATTATTTATTTCATATGTAGTTGTATAATATAATAACCAATGTGTGTTGTGAGATAACTGTTTATCATCTCTATCTTCTCTCTATCGCTCATAGTCTCTGGTGCATACTAATCCTGTGTGTGTGTGTAAAATCTAGTTTGTGTGTTATTAGATATAGACATTTTATTACGGTTTTGTCTGCTCTTTATTCTAAACCACACTAGTCAACTAAAACCAATTACAAAATTTAATTTAGAGATTAATATGGACTTAGAGGATCTTGTGTGTGGTTACGCATGTCACTAAAGGCTATAAAAATATATAAGTGAGAGTATTTTCAATTTTTTCATTCCCAACACAAATCAAAATATATATCTTAACAAACTTAAAAACCAAAATATCACCCTATTCAAAAAATTCAAAACATCAATTACAATAAACACTTCATAAACCAACCAAAAATTAAAAAACACCAAATTTCTACTCATTAAAAACCATTCCTCTTTAAATCTCCCACTTCCCTACCCAATACCATTTTTATCTACAACAACAATCAACACAATACTCTCTCAAATAATCCATCCAAATCCATAAACCACAAAATAAACCACTTAACTTAAAATAACCCCAACTTAAATACACACATTTATCTCGCTGTTTATAATATTTTGAGACGCGCTTGTAAATGATTACGATAACTGAGTTTGCTTTACTTTTTATTTTATTTTTGGAGTTTCTGGTATATGGAGCTCTATGGGTATTTTTTATTATTTTTTTATTTGTTAACCATAACTCCAAATTAGCCTCTATTTCGCAGCACACCTCATCGCGCGCTCTGCTAGTATCAGCTTATGTTCATCACTAGACACAAGATAGAGAGTACTAGTTTATACCTTATTGATATTGTAAAGATAGAGTAGATAAGTTGAGAGACCACTATCAAACCCTCAACTAAATCCACACCAAGCTAACTCACGATTTCTTCTCTCGCGTACACACTCTACCTAATGTGTCTCAATAAATGTCAATCCACACACCCTATAGATAGTGAGCCATAGCAAAAAAACCATTATAAAGTGCACTCAATTATAGCCCTCATGTCCAATGTCCTCATATATATTAATTGGTGTGTGATGTAAACTAGTTATTTAATAGCAATAATAATAGTAGTTTCCCCCCCCCTCTCCCCCCGCCTCGCCCCCAGAGTCCACTACCTCAATAGATATAGTGATAACCTACGTCCTATGCTCTCTCACGTGTGACGCTCGTACGCTCATAGATATATAAAGTTTTCGCTTTGTTAATATATGTTTTTTAATTTTAGAGATTCACTCTAAAACAGAACCAAGTTGTCCTGATATATATGATATAGATATAGATATGAAAGAGAGTCTCCTAAACTTGAACAGCTCGTGAGTTCGCTCACTCTACTTGTTCCTGTGTGTTTAAAGTTCTAACTCGCTCTGATTCGAAATAGAGAGAGTCTATATAGAGAGAGATACTATTACAGAGAGATAGAGAGATTGTACACCATACTGCGTGTGTGCACTTACATAGACGACTAGAGAGTATATAGATAGTGTGAGGAGAGTTTCTTGTGCGTATAGATAGATGAGATATGCGCTCTCGTATCAAGAAAGCACATCCGTGTGTGTGCCCAAAGTGGAGATCATCAACTCTCTTCTCGCTCGGAATGCAGGTTATGGGGAGGTAGGTCACTTATAAGTAATGAGTGTGTGTGTCACCACTGATTGCAGGTTGATGAGCGTCATTTTGATATTCCTTCTTTTTTTATCCTCTGATGTTTAGTGCTCCATCTGTGTGTGTGTGTGTGTGATCTGAGTACTGAGGTTGTGTGTGTGGTGTGTGTGTATCGCTTCGTCAGTTTTCTGCGCCAGTGTGCATGTACGCTTGTCGCGGACAGATAAAAAAGAGTAAACTGCAAAATACATCCTTGTGGTTTCATGTTTCTCACGAAATACATCCCTGATCGAAACTATTAGCAGTTTACACCACTCGTTAGGCAAACGTTTGCCGAAATACATCCCTCGTCACTAACTTCGTTAAATATTCAGTTTTTTGGGCCCCACTTCAGGGGTATTTTCGTCCTTTTCTTTCCACAAGGATGTATTTCGTGGGAAACATGAAACCACAAGGATGTATTTTGCAGTTTACTCGAGATTATATGATTTTGGGAAACATGAAAAGGACGAAAATACCCCTGAAGTGGGGCCCAAAAAACTGAATATTTAACGAAGTTAGTGACGAGGGATGTATTTCGGCAAACGTTTGCCTAACGAGTGGTGTAAACTGCTAATAGTTTCGATCAGGGATGTATTTCGTGAGAAACATAAAACCACAAGGATGTATTTTGCAGTTTACTCTTAAAGTTAATATACAGAAATAGCATCATGATCTTAAAAACAAAACGGATGAGCAGGAGGACAATACCTTGATTTGTAATC